>JAWNPR010000173.1:600000-840000 GCA_035047405.1 Drosophila stalkeri | reverse complement strand
TGATCATTGCAGCGCCATCTATTGTTGAATTGCTGCAGGACCTGTTGCGAAAAACGCTTGCGTTTTGTGCGCGTTTTTAAAACGCGCTTAACTTGAAACTTTGGCTCATTGAGCCTGGTCAGTTATTCAAGTTGACATTAGCGCCATCTATTGTTAAACAGCTGCGCTATAAATGAGGTCAAAGAGAAATAACGAAAAAAAAATAAAACAAGAAACAAACAAAAAAAAATTAAATAAAATAAAACACGCGCGTTTTGCGGGCGTTTTTAGACGCGGTCAAAAGTTTTTGTTTTAATTGCGGATGCGCAGACTTTCGATTTCGTTTCATTGTTATTGTTGTTGTTGTAACTGTTGCTCCCATTGTTGTTGTTGTTGTTGTTGAGGCCTACACTCTGCAGCCGCAGCAGCGTCAGCTTCATGAAGCGTCGCGGCTTTCCAAAAAAAAAAAAAAAAAATTTCAAAAAGTTGCTGCACAGTTTCACTTGAGGGAAATCGCAGCTCCCGGTGTCGCGACTTCGTTGCTGGCTATGACATAACAGACGTCGCCGTCGCCGTCGCCGTCGCCGTCGCAGCCGCAGCCGCTGTCTACGTCGACTGCAACTACAACGACGTCGTCTGTGGAAAGTTGAACGTAAATTGTCGTTTTGGGCTTTTGCTTAACAACTTTTGCAACGGCTTCCAATTGATGTGAAAAATGAATTTTCTGAAATTTTGAATTGTGCAATACGAATTTGAAAGTATCCATAGAGTCGATCTGCTGTAGCTATATCTATAATAGATGCATATATCATGTAGAACAGTTAAAGATCATGGAGAGGCAAAGATTCGGAGTCGAAATGGGAATTAATATATCATATTGAAGTCGAAGTATGAATCGGATCAAGAGTGTAGCTCAAAGTGAAGTTTGGAAGCGAGTTTGAAGTTGGATTAGGAATATGAGTCTTAAGTTCAATTCAAGACTAAAATGAAGTGGGAATCAGATTCGGAGACATTCGGTATCAAGCTACAAACTTCAATTGAATTTAGTCTAAGTCAAATGTGAGCTAAAGAGTTGATAAAATTCGAATTGAATCAAAATTGGAAACGTTGATGTGTTCGCATTCGGAAACATATTCGGAGTTGGCAGTAGAAATCGGAGTTGTATTAGAAATATTGCAGTGCAGTTAAATTCATCACTGTGAAATTGAAAATCTAATTCGAAGTTCGAGTCCCCATCGGAGTTGGAGTGAGTGGCCTCCGTCGAAGCAGTGGAGATAATAATAATCACTTAATTTGAACTCTAATTTGTGGCATGGAGGGGGGGAGCATTCACTTAATGACTTTCTCAGCAGCGTGAAAAACGAAAGGTGATCTGTTTTTTTTTTTTTCTTTTTCATGTTTTCAGGTCTTTTCTCTTTCATTCAGCTTATGCAAAACAATGAGCACTTTTTATCCAGCTGATACCCCCCTCCCCCTCCCCCTGCAACACATCCCATTCCATCTCAGCTCGTCGCACAAGTCAAAGTCAAAAAAATTTGAATTCAAAGTTCATTTCCATTTTGTTTGCCAGTTGCTGGGCCTAATGGGGGGAATTCGAAAGGTAATGGCAGAGTCAAAAGCTACAGACACGCACGCAAAGCGGAGGAGGGGAATGGGGCTGGAGTTGGGGGTGGAACCATCAGTTCCATGACTCTTCAAATCACATATTCATGCTTTTCTTTGCCAACTATGAGTGAACAATAGTGTGTGTGCGTATAACAGTTTGCTAGTTTGTATAACAGTTGTTATCATTGCATCTTGAATAGTTGTCAACATTAATATAATGTATCATATAACAGTATTATGTATAACAGTATAACAAATGAGATATAGCAGTTCAGCTTCATGAACAAATAATGTGACACAAGCTAATGTCGTGTATAACAGTTTACATTTAAGTTAAACATTTGCATATGCAGTGAACAGCATATATGACCTACATATATAACAGTATTTTATAGTATAAATAAGTTTTCTTCGTCATTCTCATAAGAAACATACGCATGTTTAGTATAACAGTTAACATTTCAAATTAAGCTGGTTTGCATATAATATATATATTATCTATACACGCATCCATATGTATAACAGAACATTTAAATGTATATCAACTGTATGCAACTGTTATATATGTATTGTATATATATTAATATTCTGTATAACAGTTGACAACAGTTACTATATCTCTTTAATTAATATCTCTTGTATAACAGAAATATATGATATGATTTATAATAGCTGGTATAACAGCTGTTATACTTAATGTTGCACTTTGCATATAACAGTTGAGTTTAAATCAACTGTAGCTCACTTTTTTTTATCATGCATAACAGTTGGCATTTAATCATTGCACATATATAACAATTAGAACAGTTGCCACTTAAGATAAGTACGAATTTCTTTACATGCACAGCGTATAACAGTTGGTATGCCAGTTGCGATGCACTAGTAGAACAGTTGGCAATTATAGCTGTATATTGGAAATGAGTTTGTGAAGACAGCAACAACAACCGTTACAACAGTATACTTTCATTATGCCACCCACGCCCTGCTCCACTCCCCCCGCCCCCCACTCTCCCCTCTAGCTTTGCCCAAACTTAATTCATCTCTCATCTGCACTCCATTCGAAATTCAATTTCCTTTCGTTTTTTTGTTATTTTTTTTTGTTTTGGCCAATCAATTTAAATCTCGCCTGCATATCCAGCTGGCTGGGCAAATCCAAACAATGCCGGAACTATGCGCGATCCAAAACAAACACCCAAAAAAAAAAAAAAACACAGAGATACATGATGGAAAAAATATAAAGAAAATAAAAATAAAAAAAAAAATCATGCACTTTTTACCTTTTACGTTTTGCGGGACGATTTCACTTGAATTCGTAACACCCAAAAAAAAAAAAAAGAGAGTTGCAAAATTTGTCGAGTTGAGATTTGTATTAAAACAAAAGACAAAATGAAACCACCCGCGATTTTTGTATTGTGCACACACACACACACACACACACAGACACAGACATAGGTGAAGCATGCACAAAAATCTCACCAACTCTCACACGAGCTGAACACACACACATATACATGCATAGGCATGCATGCACAGCTCTCATATAAGACACACACACACACACACACACATGCGCGCAGGCCTGCACAGCAATGCTTCTCGCACTCTCTCTCTCTCTCTCTCACACACACTCGCCGCTCTCACATGAGTCAAACTCTCTTTGCTGCTATTGCCGATTATCTACACCTTTCACCTTTCACGCCAACAACAACAAGCAGACGCTGTTGCTGCTGCCTCTGCCTCTGCCTTTGCCTTTGTTTTCATTTTGATCTCCAAAAAAAAAAAAAAAAAAATAGAGGAGAAACAAAATTTTGCAGCCTTTCTAATTTCAATTGTTGTCGTTGTGCAATCTAAGCTTAATTGCCAAGGATTGAACTGGAGTTGTTTCCAATGGAAGCCAAATGCTGCAGTTGAGTGACATTTATACACACACACACACATATATATATATATATATATATGCATATGTACATATGGCAGCGCCCACTAGCTGCAGCCTAGGCAACAAAAAAAATAAAACTCCAAGACGAAATATATATTACATAAACACACACCGAGGGATTTCCACACCAACAACAACAACAGCAACAACAACAACAACGGCAAGTCTAGCTGCCACACACTCCCCAACAAATACCAAACACACAAAAAAAAATTAGTTTCACCTCTTTTTCATGCCAAAGCGCTTAAAAAGCGCAGCAAATTATAAACAAGCGCAGCTCAGCGGCGAGAGAGAGAGAGAGAGAGGCAAAGGCAGAGCGAGAGTAACGCAAACGTAAACGAATTGTTGCAGCGCCCACAGTTTCCACTATTGCTGCTGCTGCTGCTGCAGTTGCATACGGCATATATTTTGTTATTTTTTTATTTAAGTTTTTTTTGTTTTTTGGTAACTGCTTTTTGGCAACACCAAAATTTGGCATACACAAACAACAAAAATGAATAAATAAAGAAATAAATAAAAGAAAACGTCTAGAGCCAAATGACAAACCGTAGCCAGCGTCAGCATCGGCGTCAGCGTCGCTGTCGACGTTGCTAACTGCGCCTCGCCGCCTCGTTGTGAACGGATTACATAACAAGCGCGACACGTTTTTGTGCAAGCGTTAACGTCGACAGCGACGCCAGCAGCAGCAGCAGCAGCAGCAGCGGCAACGTCGTCACATGGCCAAAAAAAAAGGGGGCACGACTGCGCGCCACAAGCCTCGCCGCGGCGCAGGCGACGTAATAAGCGAATAGCAAGCAGCAACAGCAAGCAACTCGTCGTCTTGGTTTAGTTGCTGCTACTGCTGATTGAACTCCTAAAATTTTGCCAGCGCTTTGCGGCTTTCTTTTTCATATGCGTATTGCACACATAGACACGCAGACAGACACACACACACACACACACACATACATATGTGTATGGATAGCTCACTCAACGAAAATGTGAGAAGAAAAAAACTTTAAAAACTGTAACTTTAGCAATTGAGAACATGACGCAGATGTAGCTGACTTCAAAATATCCTGTAAAAAGTGAAGTTGCACTTTTAATGACTTTAAAATTATGAAATTTATACAAATTTTAATTTGATTCTAATTAATATTCTAAAAAAAAATTATAATGAATATAATATAATCATTTTTAGTGAGTTATAATTTACGTTATTAGTTTTCTTACTACTGGCTGCTTGAATTCTCAGTCGCAGTACTATTAAAACGGTATACCCCATGCCTAACAGTATCTTACAGGGTATATGAAAAAAGTAGTGTTTAATAAGTTTTCGGCTGTTGCGCTTCCATCTTGTTTGGCGTGCGCCTTTTGGGACGCCCTAATTTCGCTTAATTGCAAACACACACACACACACACACACGTATACCGTATAAGAGTAGGTATAAGAGTGATAACTACGTTACGATTTGTACGTAACAGTCGTCTGCTGCTGCTACTGCGGCTGCTGTTTTTTTTTTTTTTTGTGTTTATTTTTATTTAATGTTCATCTGTCTGTCTGCGTTGGTTTTTTTTATCTCTTTGATGTAATTCGACTTTTGAATTTATTTTGAGCGCGCAAAGTTTTCACTCTTGCATTATAAGACATTTATGTTTATTAACAATTTGTCTTCATTTGGTCCAAGTTTTTTTTTTTTTTTTTTTTTTTGGGGCCAACTCTCGAAAATCCAAACTTTGTTTGTCTGTTTGTTTGTTGTCTCTTAACTGGGCCTTGACGCTGGGTTTCTTTGTGCGTTTCGAGGTTTTAACGTATATTCATACATATATGTATGTAATTGTGTATGTGTGAAGTATGCCTATTTCGGTTTCAAACTGATTAGCGGCTCATTTTGAAAGTTTACTTTTAAGTTTAGAGCCCACCATGAAGTTGTCACCCTTTGCCTGTATTAAATAAAGTACTTAAATCAAGTACAAGTACAGTTGTGCTCAGAGCTTATAAGTACTATAGTGAATACTTTAACTATGTAAAGTCAATTGCTTAAAAATCTTGATATTTCCCCTTTATCATGTGATCTATAATCTGATTTATCACTCCCTTCCCCCTTGTAGACACTCTCACTCATTTGCTAAACATTCTCGAATTTCAGTTTAATCATGTTTAAGCCCCATCCTCAACAACATCAACAACAACCTGTAGCTATTAGATATTCCAACTAATTGCCAGATAAGAAGCCATAAACAACCAATAGATGGCGTTTTATTTTTATGACCTACCCAAAGGTCGTGCAAAGAAAATGAAATTAAAATCACATTAAACTAAGGATGCGGCTGGGAGTAGCATATGCTAAAGATGAAGAGTGGAAAAGGCAGGGGGAGTGGAGCAAAACAAACGATGACAACCGAAAAACAATTAAGCCCAAGCAAACCAAAGGCAATAAAAATGAGCACAGCAATGAATAAAAGTGTAGTAGTTATGTGCTAACGACTATGCGATACCCTGCACTCGCCAAATAATATATAAATGCATATTGAAATTAATTTAAAGTGTCACATTGAGATATTATTATTACTTGCTCCCAGTTTCTTACTCTCTCTCTCTCTCACTTCTAAGCTTGTTATAATATAGCCTTTCTCTCTCACACACTATCGTCTTGCGAAAGAAAGCAAATAGAGTGTGTAGTCGGCTCTCTTGAAATATTCTACTGCTGCCGCGACTTTTGTTTCTTCTTGCTCTTCGTCCTTATGCTTAACGGCATGCGGCCGCAGTGGCAGCGACGTTGCGTCGCATCGCATCGCATCGCATCGCATCGCCTTGCGTCGGCCACCAACGCTGCTGTTCGAAAAGTAAGTAAAGAAGAAAAAGTAGAAGAAGAAAACAAATTCGTGTGTGGCTCCTCCACTCATCGCTCTGCTGGCAGCGCCGAGGCCGAGGTCGACTCTCATGACTCTGTGAGTGCGCGTGTATGCCTGCATATGAGTGTGTGTGTGTGTGTGTGTGTGTGTGTGATTGTTTAGGCTCTGCGTCTGCGCTTGACACACACACACACACACACACATACATACATATATGAAGAACCGCACAACTTTGGTGGCATTTCGTATTTTTTTTTCTCTTTATTTAAATTATTAAAGAAACAAAAAGATGTATTATAAACTGGGAAGGGGTTTCCTTTTCGGTCTGCTGCACAGACATATCCTACGCTGCTGCGCAGTTCTTCTCGCCATCTCGCTGCTACCTGACCAAGCCCGCCCGCCCGTTCTGTTGCGGCTGGGCCACACAGAAAGCGACTCACACACACACACACACACACACACACGCACGCACTTCGAATTAGCCTAGCCACAACTACAAAGTCTATGTGTGCTTGTGTGAGTGTGTGTGTGTTGTCTGTCTGTCTGTCTGTCTGTCTGTCTTTCTGTATTCTTTGCATGTTGCTCCAGCTCTCTCGCACATCCATCACGTCGGCTGGAGGAGTCGTCAAAAGAGCAAAAGAGCGCAGATTGAATTATTTGCCATTGAGTCGTAATTGTTAGAAAAAAAAAAATGGGGAAGACACTCGAAGAAATTTGTGTGTGCATTGATTTCGAAATTGCTAAATATTAATTACTATAATTAATTTGGAAATTTTTTGTAGTTTTTATTTTCTCTCAGTGAAACTTAAACTGAAATTTGAAAGTAAAATTCGAAACTGAAATTAAAAACTCAGATTCTAATTCGAAATTCGTTATTAAAAGTTGAAAATTCGAAATTAGAAATTAGTTCTTGAAATTTATTGAAATTATATAGTATAGATCCATAAATTAGAAATGGAAATCCGAAATTCTATATCATAATTCGTAAATAGTAAATTAAGATTCGAAATTAAATTCGAAATTCAAAACGGAAATTCTAAATTTTCGACTTTAAATTTCTGTTATTTCATATTAATTATCTTCCACTCATAATTGATTCAAATAGAGAAGAAATCCTTTGATTTCTCTAAGTGTATGTAAGAGGTAAAGGCCATATATGACCACATAGGGACCACACATGCCGCAATCCATTTACAGGTGCAAGAGAGTCAGCTGCAATGCCAGTGGCACCTTTTCACGTTTACGTTTGCGTTTGCGTTTACGTTTAATGAGCGTAAACAAACGCCGTGGGAAGTCTATTACCAGCAGCCCTACCTACAGCCATTGTCCTATGTGAAGCAGCCGAAGAAGAAGAAGAAGGAGAAAAAGAAGAGGAAGCAGCGAAGGAAACCCTACTTTGTGGTTAGCGTCTGCCAGCGGGTGAAGACTTTTAGCAATTGCATTTGTCTAGCTGCAGAGATTTTGAATGGAAATGCATTGCATTGTCCTCTTCAACTGCTGCTGCTGCTTCTTCTTCTTCTTCGATGTCCTTTTTGACCACCCGAGCGAGTCGAGCGAGAGGACAATCAAATTAACGATTCTTGTTTTGACATCTTTAGGTCCATTCGTGGGTGTTCCAAATGGGCGATAAGATCAGGTGGTTAAACCTGACTTGGGCGACTCGCTTTGACAAATTGTCCTCAGCTCGAGCTGTAAAATTTTGCAGTTGGACAAACAAAGCACGAAATTCTATAGATCCTATTTAAGAGATTGAATTGTCATAGAATATGAGCAGGAAATGGTTTAAGCAACACAAATACAAATTTCAACAAAACCTTAGACAAATGAATAGAGCTTGAGATAAAGAAACGTAAGAAAAATATTATACAGAATTGTAAGAAACTCGAAACATACATATATTTGAAAAAAGATAATCTTGGAGGATACAAATTTTGAAAAAAAAAAAGTATACGTAAGAAACGTAACGCAACACAGGGCAAAGCAACGTAAGGCAAACCAACCCTTCAAACAAAACAACTTGGTAAGACGTAACGTAAAATAACAACGTAATGTGTAACGTAAAGCCAAATGTGAATCTGTACCAGAATGTAATTTAAAATAGAATAAATTTAATGACATAAGACAACGTTACGTAACGTGAGACAAGGAATCACAATGCTGTAATGAAACGTAGGGGAATGAAACGCAGGATGACGTAAGAAATTAGAGTTATTTAAACGTAACGTAAGATAAGGGTCGCAAGTTTGTACAACAAAATTTCAAACAAAACTCAGGACGACGTAAGGCAAAATAACTTAACGTAATTTAATGCAAAGTAACTTAGGCTGGCGTTAGTTAATGTATCCCCAAGAAATTAGCGAAGTTAAACTCAACACGAAGTTAAACGTAACACAACGTAAGAGAATGAAACGTAAGGCAAAGGAACTGAAGGCATGAAAACTTAACGTTACGTAAGCCTAAAAAAACGTAAAACGACATGTTGCATGTCAAGTCCATCATACCCATCACGCGCAACAATGTTCGTTCAATGTAAGAGACGAGCTCGCTATTTTCATTGGGTCGCGTCGGATATTATTGTATAATCGACGAAAGCAGCATAAACCATAATAAACCAAGGCCAAGTCGAGACTCGATTCGACTCGACACGCATTTTTTCGACACTTTTCCCCCACTTTGGCCAGCCTAAAACCTGGTTACGAAAACTAAAAACCAGAAAAAGAAAGAAACAAAAAAAATGAAATAAAATAATATAAGGTAAAGAAATGACGATGAAGAGTAAGAGGAAAGAACATCGAATCAAAATAATAAATAAACTGTTTATGAATTATCGCTGAACTAGTTTCAATGGGCGCGTGACAGATAAACAAAGGGAGAGAAAAAAGAAGAAGAGAGAAGAAAAAAAAAAAACATTACTAAATTTTATGCGTATGCTAAAAGGTAAATGGAAATCGAAAAATCGTAATTCGAAATCTTTGTTCGAAAGTTCGAATTTTTTTCCTTTTTTTTTGGTCAATTGATGACGACAAATCGAAACAAACATACATACATACATATGCATGCCTCTGTGTGTGTGTGTGTGTGTGTGTGTGAAATGCGGAAAATAGCGCACGCTTCAATCTCACTCATTTCGTTACATGAGGCATCAGCCACAAGAGATTATGAAAAATTTCAAATGTAAATTAATAGAAACGAAACGAGACGAAACACACAAAAAAAAAAAAAAGAAATATAAAAAAGAAACAGCAAAAAAAACAACAACAGCAACAAAGTAAAAAGCTGCAACCGAAACGGCAATTGCTGTTGTGTGCAAAGTGATTACGAAAAATACAACGAAAAAAAAAAAAAAATAGCGAAAAAAAAAATCTCAAAGTTTCACTCCATTCCTCGGCACGAGTGCGGAAGTTAAGTTATCCCACGGCATTTGGGCAGCGCTGTTCGCTGCTCGCAGCTCGCTGCTTGCAATGTGTGAATGTGTATTTACAACTCCATTTGTCTACTTGCGCCCTACGCCGCCTCCCTCCCTCCCTCTCTATATCTCTCGCTCGCTCACTCCAACACCCGCTCTCTCTTTCTCTCTCTCTCCCTCTGCAGCTGTGTGTTGAATTTGAAGCCTGTCCAACTCGTTCCACATGCGTGCTTATTTATTTTAAGACGCATCGATCAGCGCAGTTAAAGCGGCGCTCGTAGCCAATAAAATCAATTAACACTTTCAACAGTTGCGACGCGTCGCTGCCCACGCACTGCTTGCTGCGGCAGCGCACAAAAGCTTTCAACTTCAGTTTAGTTTTTAAATATTGTCAAATATAGAAGAAGAAAAAGAAGTTGACGGATGAGCCATGAGAATGAGAATGAGAATCAGAATATGAATTCGAATTCGAATTCGAATTCGAATGCGAACGCGAATGAGATGACGTTGCGGTCGCTGTCGCTGTTGATGTCAGCGTCGCTGCCTGCCTTGGTCGTCACACAGCTGTGCATGTGTGTGTGTGTGTGTGTGTGTGTGAGTATGTGAGTATTTTGCTTTGTTGCTAGTGAAAATTGGGTTATTGTCAGAGAACCATCCATTCATTGAAGCGCTAACAGAGCATGGTTAGAGAGAGAGGGAGAGGGAGAGGGGAGGGTGGGGTGGTGTGGTGTGAGGTGTTTCGTTTTTATTGAACTTTTTGTTTTATTTATGGAAATTAGTGTCAAGTAAATCATGTGCATGCGCTTTTGCACACACACACACACACACACACACACACACACACACACACACACACACACACACACACACACACACACACACACACACACACACACACACACACACACACACACACACACACATACACGCACACACATGTACAGAGAGCGATAGGAATTTCTATTAACAGCTTATAGAAAATCGATTAATTGTAAGCTATGCAGCTCTTGAGCTCTTTGTGAAAGTCGATATTAATAATCGATAATCATTGAAGAGTGTATGGAAGGAAGGGGGCGGAGGTAGAGGTAGCGGAGGCGGAGCTCTAGCTAAACAGCGCCAACCAAATCGCATCGAAAGGTGAACCAGTTATGTTATTTCCGCTATTGAAGGAAGTGGTCAAAGGCCAATGGACGTGGAATGGCCTTTAATATTTATTGTATATATGTATTTGTATATGAATAATCAAACTGAACTTGAGTCGCTCTCGCCCAATAAGGCGCGTTTTGCTATGTGTGGGAAGTGATGGCTCGCTCGCTGATGAGAATCTAATTTATGTATAGATGTAAATAAATGAAAAGAAAATAAAAAAAACTAAAGATGTTTTAATTGAAAGAACCTTAAAGTAAAGACAGACACGCAAAATGGCTTTCTTAATTGAATTTGCTCGACAGCTGAAATTAGCTAATTTTAGAGGCCGAGACAGAGTCGAAGTCGAAGTCGAAGTCTGTCAGCGTTAAACACTTTTCCTGTCTCCCTCCCACTCCCATCGATAACTCAACGCAATCACAACTCTCTCGCCCAGCTTTCGGCTTTCGAGTTTTGAGTTTTCGGCCTTTGCAACTTCAAAGCAAACGACGCATAACTGTCAAATTTTCACACATTCAAATGATGCCCAGAGCCGACCCGACTCGACTAATGGGCAACAGATTGACAGACGCTACTGAGAGCGACAGAGAGTGCGAGGGAGTGCGAGAGGGAGAGAGACGCACATTTACAGTAGCTGTCGTCGTTGTAGTTGATGTGTGGCCCGAGCTAAAGGACATGCGAACGAACACACACGATGCCCCTGCGGCCGATGCTAATTTGCACGCCATAAATGAAACGAATGTGGTGTGAGTGTGGGCAAGACGAAGCGAGGCGAAGCGAAGCGAACTGAGAGTGAGATAGTGATAGAGCGGGAGCGAACGGGTGTGCGGGCGAGCAAGCAAACGGAACAGTAAGAGAAAAAGAGAGAATGGAGTTAAGTGATGAGCCGGCTGGCTGCTTCTATTTGGGTGGGCTACGACAACGGCTGAAGACGAAGACGCAAAACGAAGAAGAAGAAGAAGGCGACGACGACGACGAAGACGACGACGACGAGTGCAAACGACGTGACATGCGTTGCCGACAACGCCCCTGGGCTTGTACATAGTTACGAGTACATAGTATGTACATACATACATACATAAATAGATATACACTTGCAGAAAAAAAAAAGAAAAAAGTAAACTAAACCGAAAGTTCATTGTAACTCTGTTTAAAGTTTGCAAGCAATGAATACTTATTCTAAATAAATATCATTAAATATATATATTTTTTTTCGTGCTACAAGTGTTATAGTAATCATAATAACGTAATCATAAATATAAATGTACTGGCTACAAAAGAACGTATAACATGCTCTTATTCTTATTGCATATACATAGCATAACGTAAAGTAACGTAACGTAACGTAACATAATGCCATTATACACCCCCGTCGCAGAGTCACGCGAGTTAAAATAAGAGCGGCATAGGGAAAGAGCATAAACGATATGTGCATTCGAAGCTGAAGCCGTCGCGCACTTTGATGTAAAGTAGGAAGCGCCGATAAGCCAGCCACAACAACAGCATCAGCAGCAATAACAACAAGGGGCAGCAGCAAGGCCATCGCGGCGGTTCAATTGAAGAGCTGCTGCTGGTGCTGTTGGCTCTGTGACTAAATGATTAAGGCTTATCTGTTGGAAGGACCTCCAGCTTGGCCTGGCTGTCCCATCAGCCATCATCATGCCATGGCCTCGTTCGCCTCGCCCTCGTCATCAGCCTCACACACATACGCACACGACACGCACACTTGAATACATACAATTATCAGCTGCCGTTGGCCCTCAGCTAGCTCTCGCTCTCGCTCACTCTCTCTCAATCATTCGTTCGTTTGTTCGCTCGCATGCTCGCTGGCGCACTCTCTCTGCTCAGTGGTTTTTCAGTGTCGCCGTCGACTTTGCTTCCTTTCCCATACGCTAATCGACCTCACACAAAGCGCCCCACCAACGCCTCTCACTTGACTAACCGTGGAGAGTGTAGGTGTAGCTATGTGTGCTTTGTACTAGTCTAAATATACGTGTGTGTGTGTGTGTGTGTGTGTGTGTGTGTGTGTGTGTGTGTGTGTGTGTGTGTGTGTGTGTGTGTGTGTATACATTTCGACACAGTACGTCGTACTGCTGCTGCAGCGTCGAATTTGTTACATAGTGAAACGAAACGAAAAATGAAACGCTGCGAGCAGCGCTGTTGGCGTCGACACCAAAAATTCACCGAGCATTGAAATCGGACAGTTCGCTCCGCTCACTCAGCAATAGCAGCAGAAAAGGCAGCGGGCAGCGAGCAGCGAGCAGTGAGCAGCGACGCCGACAGCAGTTAGCCGAACCGTTTCTCAGTTGGTTACACTCAGTTCAGTTCTCCGCAAACTTTCAAGCGAAGCGGTTGTGGTTCGTTGTCAATTGCGTGCGTTCAACACAGAAAATAAAAATAAAAATAAAATAAAAGCAGTTGACGGCCAAATTAGCAGCTGCTACAGCAACAACAACAACAGGGTTTCAATAAAAAGTGTTGCAACAAAAATGCATTAATAAATTTTTATGAAATTTTCAAACAAATTTAAAGTAATTCAAACGGCGAACGGTTGAAAAACGAAAAAAAAAAAAAAAAAAAATTAAAAAATCCCAGAAAATTTGATAAATCTAAATAATTAATTTTGATACATGTGCTTTGTGCTCTTTAATGTGAATAAATGTGAATACATAACAAATTTCGAAGCAAATTAAACAAAACAAAAAGAGAAATAGATATAGAATTAGAAATAGAAATTAGAAAAACAAACAGCAACAACAACAACAACAACAGCAATAATTGAGCAAATTTTCAATTATAAAATGTACGAGCCGTATGTAAAAATAAAAAAAAAGCTAAATCTGCACGAAATCTATCAAAATGAAAATCTTGTTGTCGATGTGAATTTGGAACAGCAGCAACAACAACAGCAGCAACTGCAACAACAACTGCAACAACAACAACATCAACTGCAGCAACAACAGCAGCAGCAGCAGCAGCAACAAATTTCAAGTGATAATTGTTGCTGTCAAAGTGGAACGCAAAATGTTGCCGCTGCCAGCGCTTTGAGCAGCGCGTTGGCAGAGACGCCAGCAGCGAGCAGCAGCAGCAGCAATAGCAACAACTGCAGCCGCTTGCAGCAATTGATATCAACGCCTCCAGTATTACTGCGCAGATCGTCGCTAACGACGACGCAGGCATCAACATCGACGTCGACGTCAACGTCAACGTCAACGTCGGCGTTGCCGCAACACCCACACGCTGTTGCTGTGAGCACGCCAACGCCAACGCCAACGCCGACGTCGCCGCCGCCGCCGCCGTTGCCACCATCGCCACAGCAGCAGCACCCGCAGCAGCAACAGCAGCAGCAACAGCAGCAGCAGCAACAAGCGGCAGCAACTTCAGTTTTGCAACAACATTTGGGTCACCTGAATTACGAAAGTGGAGCAACTGCAGCAGCAGCAGCAGCGGCAGCAACAAGAAGTGGCACAGCAACACTGGCGCAACATTTGGCAACACCCAGCAGCATATTGCAGGCTGCTTTCAGCAACAACAGCAACAGCAGCAGCAACAACAACAACAACAGCAGCAGCAGCAGCAACAGCAGCAGCAGCAGCAACAGCAATTTGCAAAACATTTTAACGCGCGCACAAAGTTCCTCCTCCTCTAGCAACAATTGCAGCAGCGCCTGTGCCGGCAACAGGCACTACAACGGCAACAGCAACAGCAGCAACAGCAACAACAACAGCAACAACAACAGCATCATTGCCAGCCGCCTCTTTGGACCCACTTCATCCACCGCCAGCTGTAGCAGCAGCAGCAGCAGCAGCAGCAGTAGTAGTAGCAGCTCCTCCCCTAGCTCACTGTCGCCGCATCATCATCTGCATAGCCATCATTCCGCTTTGACCAATTCAATTACGAATCGCATTAATCAATCGATACGTCGGCATCTCAATCAGCAGCAACATCATCAACACAGCAGCAGCAGCAGCAGCAGCAGCAGCAGCAGCATCTACAACTCTGCCTCATCCTCAGCGAGCAATAGCTCCAATTCTTCTTCTTCTTCAACTTTAACTTCTTCTTCATCAACGTCATCGTCTGCCTCCTCATCGCATTATCAGCAGCAACATTTTAATTGCGCGCATCCTGCACAGCAGCAACATCAAAGCCACAGCAACCAGCAACACCACCAGCAACACCTCCAGCAACACCATCAACAACACCACCAACAACACCACCAGCAACATCATCAGCATCATCATCATCATCATCACAGCAACAACAGCAACAACAACAACAACAACAATCAGCAACAACAACAATCTCCACTGTGCCTAGTATTATTAGTTAAATGCCCCAATTCGAAGGAGTTTTGTAACGCCGCAAACGCTGCAAATTTCTGTGATAAAAGGTAAATAAACTCCATAAATAAAGTTAGATACACTCACGTGCATAAATATAGATGCAGCCACAGTGCATAAGCAAAACAAAATGGAAATGGAACAACATAGTTTCAATTCATTGTTAGAAATAAATATTTATAAATAAAACAAAATTTCGTTAGAAAACAGTGAAAACTGCATAGAAGAAGAAGAAAAGTATATATAGCACAAAAATAAAGTAAATTTTCTTTAAATTCAAATTGAATATATTTTATTATATATTCTAAGAAATTAAATTAAATTTGAAATGTTTTTTAGTCAACAAAAATTGAGAAAATAAAAAACAATAATACAATTATATATGATAAAAAAAAGTTAATTTTATTTATATATGATAAAAAAAGTTTATTTTATTTATATATGATAAAAAAGTCAATTTTTATTTAAAAAATTATGATTTTATTAAAAATTTTTATTTCATATAAAAGTTTATGATTTCATTAAAAAGGATGAGTTTCTTTAAAATTTTATGATTTTATAAAAAATGTTATAATTTTATTTAAAATTATGATTTTATTTAAAATTTTATGATTTTTAAAAAATTTTATGATTTTTTTTTAAATTTTATAATCTTATTTTTTAATTTTTTATATAATATTCAAAATATATATATATATCAAATATATTATTAAACAAAATTTAAGCAATTAAAATTTTTGTAGTAAGCAAAAACTTAATTTCTGTTAGTAGCTCAAAAGAATTTAAGTTATTGTTGACTAAAAATATTTTAAATTAAATAAAATTTAGTATAAATATATTTTTTTTAAATGCAAACTCTATAAAAGAGAAAAACATAGAAGGAAAAGAAAAAAGTTGATAAAAAAGTTAATTTGACTTTAAATATCCATCTGGATATATATTAAAGCAAATTAAATTTATTTAGCTACAGTGAGAATATGATAAACAAAAAAAAAAACAAAAAAAATTGGGATTTAAATTGTATCTACTTAAAGTAAATTTTAGATACAAATATATGATTATCTATTTCATATATGAAAACAAATTAAAATAATTTTCATTTAGCTACAGTGAAAACACCATATGATGACAACAGTAAAAGAAAGCATTAAGATTTTTTTTATAATTATAACTTTGATTATAATTATATACAAATAATATTAGTTATTTATTATTCGCTTTTAGCGCCTACTTGTACGCTCTAGCGCGCTTTTACTGTACTTATACAACACTGGCAATCCTTGACAGAGACAAACTGCAAATCAAAGCAAAATATTTTGTTAAACAAATTTTGTCAGTGCATTTACCAACATTATTTCTTGTGCTCATTTCGATGACTTGCAATTTAACATACATACATACATACATATACCCCCTCCTCTCTCTCTCTCACTCTCTTACTGTCTGTGTGTGCTAGTTTGGTTTGCAACCTCGGCGTAACCCACTTTTAATTGGTTAACATTTGCGACCTTAGCGAGCGAAAGATTGAGGCAGCTGCTGTCAGTGTTGGTAAACGCAAAGGAAACACTAAACAGAACACACACACACAAACACACTCAAATATATACATATGTATATATAATTTCTTTTTATCGAAATGTGTTTTGTTTTCTTAGCTTTCTATGCACTTGTTGCTTTTAATTAGCCTTGGGAATTGTCGCGCCAGCAAATCGGTCGATAGGCCCTGAAGCAGAGCAGACGATAGCGCGATTTGTTATTTATATTTCCCTTTATGCAAGTGATTCATATGATGGGCATAAGTGTGCAAGAGAGCTAGAGGTGGCAGTGTGAGGGAGAAAGGGGCAAAGCACACACATGCATCCCTATCGCACTCACACTCTTGCACGCACTCCTGCTATTTGTGCTACTTGCGCTCGCTCTCCCCACTCAATATGCGTTTGCTCTCGCTCTCTCTCTCTCTTGCTCAATATGTAAGACTTGTAGAGTCATTTGCGTATTCAGCAACATATTCGAGTTGTGTCTTTGCTTTGATTTTCGTAAATGGACAACAAAATGACTGAATTGTGGTTTAATTATGGTGTCTTTTTTTTTTTGCACGCCCTGTGCGCTGCCAACGGAACGGGAAGTGTGCTTGAGTGCGCCTGCGGCAAGGGTCAGACTTGACTTGACTCGACTTGGACTCACTCATTCTACTGTCCGTTAGCAACATGTGTCTAAAGCTTTTGCTTGTACTTATGCAATGTCTCTATGCATTTGTTGATCCTCTCAACACTTTCCAAATGACATGTTGCATTAGTGTTGTTGCTGCCAAAATAAAAACAAAAATATTAATTCGAATTGAAAAACGCCAGCTACTTTCTCATTTTAATATCAAATAAGTAGATGTACGTAGTTAATAAATGATTTAAAAGCAACAAAAAAAAAAAAAAAAAAAAAAAAAAGACTGCAAAACTTTCAAAAATTAAATTAATTAACCAACGGCAGACATCGATTGCTGCTGCAACATGTTGCCAAGGCGGCTGTGCGCTGTGGCTGAGTGATTCGCTGCGAGTTGCTTGAACTCTGCTCTGCTCCAATCAATAAAATCATTGCTACAAATTTTTTTTTATTATTATTATTATTTTTATTTTGTTGGTTTTCACTTTGCTTAACGCATTTCACCCAGCATCATCGCCTCTTTCACATTTTGAATTTAGAACAAATCTCTACAGCGAGCAAGGCACAAATAAATTTCTAAGCCAATAAAAAGATATTCAAAGAGCGAAAGAGCAAAGGAGAGAGAGAGGGAGAGGGAGAAAGAGAGGGGAGATATAGAGAGGCGCGAGTAGAAATCCGGCAGCAACAACAACAAAAATGAAAGCACGACAAAAACAAAATGTGAAAACGCATGAAAGCCAATTTCTTGTCGTCGTCGTCGTCGTCGTCGTTTCTTTCGCTTCGTCGCAGTCGCCGCACAATTTGTTTAGAAAGTGCAGAGAAATGGTAAAAGCGGCAAAATGCAAACAAGCCAACAACAACAGCAACAGCAACAACAACAACAACAACAGCAACAACAATAGACAGACCAAGTTTGGCCCCAAACTCTTGTGCAGTGTAAAAAATTGGGAACAAAATGTTTATTAATTTATTGATTTCATATCATGGCTCAACACATTAATGATGTTTGCTAATGACGTCTGCTTAATGATAATTAAGCATTTTTACTATTATACAATACAAGCGCCACGCGCTCGCCTCAGCGTGCAACGTGCTGACTAAACGTAATCCAAAGCAGAAGAGAGATAGAGAGGGAGAGGGAGGGAGAGCGAGGCGAGAGAGCAAGCGAGCATGTAAGCTGAGCTTTGACTGTGTGCGCTACGTCATCAAACGAGTTTTTTTTTTGCCGCAAGCTTATCGCGCGCTTTTGTTGTTGTTGTTGCTGCGCTGACGATTACATAAAGCGCTGTCGTCGTTTCGTCGTTATTCGTGCCTAACAACGATTTGCTCTCGTTTTACTTCGCCTGGCTTCGGTTACATTGCGGTCGGGTGAAATTCGCAGTCGCAGTCGCAGTCGCAGTCGCTGCTGACGTCTGTCTCTGACGCCTACACGCCTGCGCGCTTACAGTGCGCGCCATACAAATAAATACAGGCCAGGCGAGGCAGCGGCTCATTTCAATGCGGCTTGTAATGCTTACGTAACGGAAATATGTTTTCCCTTTGTCATTATTCGTTATTAACGCAAAACTAGTGTAAACTTTCATTTATGTTGCAATGCGGCCCGACAAAGTGTCAAAAATTGAGCAAGATCCCATCTACATACATACATACATACATACATACATAAGAGCAACAAATGTATTTTCCTTATCTGGATAAAGCGAGATCTATGAAAATAAACAGAAAACGTTTCCATTTTGGAAGTAGAACACAGCAAATATTTATTATCTTCCTCTTCATCTACATTTTCTTCAGCTTGATCGTAAGAGCTTTGCTAGATAAAGCGCAGCCTTTCACCGTTAGAGCAGAGATTTGCCTCTTTAATAGTAATAAACAAATGCATAATTGCAATCGTTTGCAAAAAAAAAAAAAAAGTGCAAAACTTACAAATTTCACTCTACTTAAATGATTTTTATACATTTTATATAACAACTACAACAACAGCAATAGCCGCAGCAGCAGCAGCAGCTGGCTGCGACTTTCACGAAAACTGCAAGCAAAACTGCAGAGGGAGCGAGAAAGAATGAGTGTAGAGAGAGGCTGAGGAGCTTTCTCCTTATGGGTCGGCCTTTGCCGCGACTGCGCTGCGCTGCGTTCGTAAAAGGCAAATGGACGCAGCGCAACGCAACGCAACGAAATTAACGACTGACTTCACACAAAGACAATAAGCAATAACAACAACAACAACAACAACAACGGCAGCAGCCGCAGCAGTAAAATAAGAAACGTAGCGAAACGAAACGAAACGAAACTTAACGATTTAACGAAACTTGAGCGTGGGAGTTTACAAAAATTGATATGCGCTCAAGTGTTGACATCTCGGGCCCCCCCCGAAATGAATACACATACACACACACACACATGCATACATATTTGCATGCATGTGTGTGTGATGACAAAGAGCATAAATGAGCAAGGCGTAGTCGCAGAGAAATTGCATGGCGGTGGGTGTCTGGACATTATTACTGTTGTTGTTGTTGTTGTTGCTGTTAATACTGTTGCTACTGCATTTAGTAGCGGAAGTGAAGAAGAGAGATGAGCAGGCGCTAAGAGTAGTTTCTCTTTTCTTCTGCTTTAAATCATTTACATTGGCATGGAAGATCACATTATTTAAATTAAATTGCCAGCTCTGTTGTTGAATTTATCTTTGCATCGTCTATACATATGTATGTGTGTGTGTGTGTGTAAAATGAAAAGCATTTCCTTTTCTTCAAAACGTTTTTCACTCGACTCATTTGTTGCTGTTGTTGGACTAGTGAAAGGAGCATTTTCTGCCGCCGCCTCTGTTTGTTGTTGTTGTTTCTTTTTTTTTTTTTTTTAATGTTTTGTTGCTGTTGGTGAAAACGCCAACAATAACAACAACAGCAACAACAACCACCAGTCGAGTGAAAACTCATGCGATAATTTGTTGTAAAAATGAAAATTTTCACCATTTTTATTATTGGCCTGCCTTTTGTTGTCGACATTCGTTTGTTCGCTTTGCTGCGGCAGCGAGGCCTTTTTTTTTCTTTGTTGCTATCAAATTTCATTTAAATGCTAATGAAAAGTTGCCGGAAATGTGTGTTCGACTCCAATTATATAACAAGCGACTTTTTTTTTGGCGGAAAATTGGTGAAAAGTTGCTCAATTTGGCGCGATTTTCATTTACAAGAAAGGCAGACGGACGCACAGAGAGACGCACAGCGAGGCAGCTGCAGAGACCCCAAATATGTTTTGCTTTTCTCCCTTTTTTTTTTCTTCTTCTTTTGCTTGTTTTCACATTCTACTACTCCTTCGCATTAGGCTGTGTCTTTGCCTTCTTCTTCTTCTACTCTCAGCTAAGCCGATTTATAATGCGCAGCTTAACACGTGCTGCTCTTTGTCATAAATTCTCTTTGCTTTGCTTTGCTTTGCTTTGTTGTTGACCTGCCACCTCTCTCTCGCTCACTCGCTCACTCTCTCTCTCTCTCTCTCTCAGTTTGTCTTTTTGTTGTGCCCGCACAATTGAATGGAAGCATTCTGTGCAACGGTTAAGATCACTCAAGGTGCTGCCTTGGCAGCGTGTCCATGACCAAATGCATTCGATTCAGCTGCCCATGGTGACGACTGCGGTGGCGACAGTGGCAGCGACTGCGACTGCGACTGCAGCAGCGGCAGCGGCAGCATTTAGACAAAAGGCATGAAAAGGCTGAATCCAAAAATAAGCAGCTGAACTGAGTACAGTAGAGATTCATTACAAAAGATTTTAGCAACAGAATTAAAGTTATTTCTATAGAATTTTTGTTAGTTTTTGTTATTATTATTAGTATTTATTAAATATTAAATTATAATAATTATTATTGTCATATTAATACTTATTAAATATTTAATTATTTTGATTAGTCTTAAGAATTTATTTAAATATATCTCAAATTCAACAACAATTCCCCATTTAATATACATCATTATGTGATGCTCTTGAAGTTTCCTTTCGTTAAGTAGTTTGGGTCCAGCCTAATCAGCTCAAGTGCTGCTGAGTCATTGCTCACGCGCTGGGAGTTCTCGCCGATTGCTGTAACTCATTAATCATCGTGAGCTTTAACTGTGCATTGTGGCTGCCCGAAAATCACTTTGGTTTAGCTTTGCGCTCTTCCCCCCCACCTAACGCCCTCCATCTCTAGCCCGCAACGTTTAACCTTAACTACGAACTTGTGCGCCATGGGCTTTGCCTTGTGGCGCCGATGACGACGACGACGACGACGACGACGCCAAACCATGTTTGAGCTAAACGTTTCCAATGTCATAATAAACAAAAAGTTTCGTCTCGAGCCCTTCAGAAGCCGCAGCAGCAGCAGCAGCAGCAGCAGTCGTAGCAGAGCAGCAAAAAAGAGAGCGCAAAAAGCGTAAGAGAGACGGACGCTAGCTTGTGGCTGAGCAGGTGTTGTTTCTGGTCGCGTACGTATGTGTGTGTGTATGTGTGTGTGTGTGTGTGTGTGTGTGTGTGTGAGAGTGTGCGTGTTTTGTTCAATGCCAAATCAATGTCATTAACATTAAAGCACACTCACTAAAAATTGTATAAAGCTACTTGAAGGTACTAAACCCGACAACGGCGACGACGACGACGACGACTCGGCGGTTGACTGCCCCGCATGATTGACGTCGGCGTCGATGCTGACTGCGCAGCTGCTTGTTATTTCTGTTGTTATTTCTGCTTCTGCTGCTGCTGCTGCTGCGGCTGCGGCTGGTTGCTGCTGGCAACTGTTTCCGATGCTGTTTTACGGTTTGTTCACCTTGATAAAATTCGCGTCAACCTTTTAACACACGCACGCGCTGTCACACACAGGCGCATTGAAGGTCCTTTTCAAGCAATTCTGATGGCCACGGCAGAGCAGCGGGCAGCGTAAAAATTGGTGGCAACTCTTAGAGGAAAAATCTCATTTAGCCTTGTATAGATTTTTCCGTGTTTTTCTTTGCTTAATTGTATAGATGAAAATGTTTGCTGCATCTGCGCCTAGAGTTCTCTTTGTTATTTGTCTAGCTGTAGCAGATCCTCCCTCTCTCTATCTCTATCTCTCTCGCTCGCTCACTCGCTTGCCCATTGTTTGCTGTCAATTTTCCACTCTTGGCTACAATTTTTGGTCTATTGTTTGCTGTCATCTGCAGGCTCTGCCTCTGGCTCTGCCTGTGACTTATTCTCGTCTCAGCATCCTGTGACGCATCCGTCTTGGCCGTCTCAGATTTACCTTTACTTTTGGCAGCCCACACAACAGTTTCAGAGTTTTCGAATGTTTAGTTACAATTTGCCGCTTTGGCTGAACAGTCATCGCCTTTGCATCGCGCTCATCTAGCAGATATAACTGTAAACGCGCTCTTCGCGCACTCCTTCAGTCGGGCCAATCGTAGCTAGTAAGCTAGCTTAAAAGCTTTTTACTGAGCGCACTCAGTCAGTGCTCTCTCTCTCTCTCTCTCTCTCTCACGCTCTCCCACGCAAGTGTCGCGGAATAACGGTGAATGCTCAGCATTGCGCGCGCATCTTAGTCGCAATTATGCGCAGTGGAGATTTTGGCGCATTTTATTTTCGTCTCTCTACTGTGCTCGTGCCTCGTGTCTCGTCTTGTCTCCTGCGTCCCGTTAAAATTTGTTTAAAAATAAAACATAGTTGAATTTCGTGTTCTTCATTTATTTATTTATTTATTTATTTTGTTTAACGTGTGCGCTTTGTGTGCGTGTGTGTGTGTTCAAGCTGGAGAACTCTTTGCTGCTGAAGCTGCTCAATCTCTTGGACAGACACTCCAGATCCGACAGCCGCTTCGTCAAGATTGAGTTCGAGCGCAGCATCATGGAGATACTGCAAGAGCCAAGGTGCTCAATTCATTTAACTATCGAATTAAACATAAATAATTATATATATTAGAATTTGAGTTTAAATTAAATTGTTTCAATCTAACCAAACTTTATACTAAATTCTACCCAATTCTCTCTCTTGCTCTTGCAGATTGCCGGTTAACGAATGTCAGGCAAGCCAAACAGCTAGAGTCACCTCGAACCCGCTCGCATCCAGCACAATGGCGGTCAGTCGCGTACCCTCGCCGCCCCTGCCGGAAGTAAATACGCCAGTCGCTGAGAACTGGTGTTATACGCAGGTAAGCCACCCGACACCCGTCACCCGTCACCCGTCACCCGGCACCCGATTAACGATAACCGACCGATAAGCCGTCCGTCTGTCGTTGTCCTCTTTGTCTTTCTACTCCTCATCTGGCTGTAACCGGGGGGATTAGGTTTCAGTCTCTCTTTGCACATTTTTTCTTTAGCATTACTATGGATTTTCCTTAACATCTCTGCTCGTATTTCATTTGTGTAAGCCGAATCCGAAATTGTGGAAACTGCATTTCCGCTCGTTACGCAGGTGTGCGCTTCAAGCCCAACACGAAACAGAATCCAAGTGGCAAAATGGCAATCGTTGACCCATGGCAGACAAACTTGAACTATCAACTAAATGGCAAATGCATTGATAGATTGATTAAAGATAATCTTATAATGGAGAAACAAAGTAGATCAAATTTATAGGGAATAAGCTCTGTTATATATTATATATATTATAATATCTGTATATTCTAAAGATTTGACTAATTAATGATTTGAAGATCAGTTGATCAGTTCAGGGCAAGGCAAGAAAAGTTTTGTTAGGGTACAAAAACTTATTAATATAAGTTAATTCTTACCCTTTTGATTAATTTTAATGAAAGATTAATGAAGAGTCTAAATATGTTATATATATAGTTGCCTTTGAAATGCTCTGACCTACATAAGAAGTAAGATTTAAACCCAGCGAATGCAAGAGAATCTATCTATATATAGGACTAGTCTGAAATATATCTATAGATCTTCAACAAAAACTTTGATTCATTCAATATCTAACTATCGATTCTTTATTCACTTCATTTACAGGTCAAAGTGGTTAAATTTAGTTATATGTGGACCATAAATAACTTTAGTTTTTGTCGGGAAGAAATGGGTGAAGTGCTCAAATCTTCCACATTCTCAGCGGGTGCTAATGACAAACTGAAATGGTAAGTAAAGTCGGCTATAGTATATGATATATATATATGACATATATATACTATATTAAACTAATTTGTTATATATTCTGCTTTGCTTAGGTGTTTACGGGTAAATCCCAAGGGTCTAGATGAGGAGAGCAAGGATTACTTATCATTATATTTACTGTTAGTATCGTGTAACAAATCTGAAGTCAGAGCCAAGTTCAAATTTTCCATATTAAATGCAAAACGTGAGGAAACCAAAGCCATGGAATCCCAACGGTAAGTAAAAAAATCAAATGATTTCCATATATATAAATAATCCGCGAAACGTTTACTATATAAGTTTTCTGACTTTTCTATACCTTTGCAGCGCATATCGTTTTGTTCAGGGGAAGGATTGGGGCTTTAAGAAATTTATACGTCGTGATTTTCTCCTGGACGAAGCCAACGGCCTGTTGCCAGAGGACAAGCTGACCATCTTCTGCGAGGTGAGCGTTGTGGCGGATAGCGTCAACATCTCGGGACAATCCAATATAGTGCAGTTCAAAGTGCCCGAGTGCAAACTCTCCGAAGACCTTGGCAATCTCTTTGACAATGAGAAATTCAGCGATGTCACGCTCTCTGTGGGCGGTCGAGAATTTCAAGCGCACAAAGCCATATTGGCAGGTAAATAACGAGAATATATCATACTGATATGATCTAGAATATATATTTAATACAACACACACTCTCTGTCTCTCTCTCTCTCTTGCTGTTTCTGTAGCGCGCAGCGATGTCTTTGCTGCCATGTTTGAGCACGAGATGGAGGAGCGTAAACTGAATCGTGTCGCCATAACCGATGTGGATCATGAGGTGCTCAAAGAGATGCTGCGATTCATATACACGGGCAAGGCGTCCAATCTAGAAAAAATGGCTGATGATCTCTTAGCGGCTGCTGATAAGGTGAAGAAAACGACTTATGCTGAATAGCTGAATAGCTGAATGATAAATATGGCTAAAGCAGCTGTTAATTTGTTATTTGATCAGCCCATCTATTGACCATCATATCTAATTGTTATATATCTTATTCGTCAACTATTACAGTATGCACTCGAAAAGCTGAAAGTGATGTGCGAGGAGGCGCTGTGCGTCAATCTCTCTGTTGAAACAGCAGCCGAAACGTTAATATTAGCTGATCTCCATAGTGCGGATCAATTGAAAGCACAAACGATAGATTTCATTAATACGTAAGTGTTTGTTTATTCACATGAAATTGCCTTTAACTTAATTGTCTCATTACGCATTTACAGTCATGCCACCGATGTGATGGAAACCTCTGGCTGGCAAAATATGATTACGACACATTCACATTTGATAGCGGAGGCATTTCGTGCGCTCGCAACACAACAAATCCCACCAATTGGACCACCAAGGAAACGTGTGAAAATGAGCTGAAACCTTAATCCAGCAGCTAACCATGTAACAACACTGAATGCAACAGCAACAAGCAGCAACAACACCAACAACACCAGCAACAACAGCAACAACAATACCTACAATAATAGCAATAATATTAACAACAACAATTGTAAAATAGTTTTTAAAAGTTGCAAGCAAATTGTTAATTTGATCAAGCGATTCATATGCAATGCTGCAACAACAACAACAACAACGACAACAACAGCAGCAACAACCAAAACAAGAGCAACTATTAATTATAGCAACAACAATAACAACAACAAAAACTATTGTCAAATTCATTTTAAAAATTGCATGTTTTTATATAATTTAATTCAGTTTAGCTATAATAATTTCTGTAACAACAACAACAATAATACTTACAACAACAGCAACAACAATTGTAAAATACATTTCGAGTGTTGTCTGCATATGAATCATTTGATCAATACTACAATAACAATAACAACAACAACAACAACACCAACAATAAGTGCAACTACAAATAATATTAACAACAACAACAACAACTGCAGCAACAACAACAACAACTGGCTTAAGCCACAACAAGAAGCATTCTATATGCCGTTTATTGTTTCAATATCGAGTAATTTAATTTTCAAACACTTGATAAATGTAATATTTTTATTTTGTTGATTTATGATTTACGATTAATGCTTAATTTTAAGTTGAAATTAAAAAAAAAAAAAGAGAAAAAAACAAAAACAAAAAAGGAAAAACAATTAAAAGTAAAATTAAAAATAATTATATAAATCTAAAACTAAAAAAAAAACAAAAAAAAAGTATAATAAAAGAATACAAAAGAGAAAACAACACAAAATCAATAAGAATAATAAAAAAAGTGTGCATAAGAAGAAGAGCAAGAACTAGATGTAGATGATAATGATAACGATAACGATAACGATAATGATAATGATGATGATGATGTAACGAACAGAAAGGCAAACATAAAACAAAAAATAACTTAAACGAAAAAAATAAACAATTGCATAACTATTATAATTATGATTATGATTATGATTATTATTATTATTATTATTATTATTATTATTATTATTATTATTATTATTGTATAACTATATTATTATATTACAAAGCGTACACTTTGATTGTGATGTATATTCGATGAGTATGACTAATGCATAATGATACGGATATGATAATGAAGTTGATTTATATATTGTGTATATGTAAACTCTGCTAATTCGATTTCAAGAGAAGCATTCAAAACTTTTTATTTTTGTATTTAACTAAACAACAGCAACAACAACAACAACAACAACAACAACAACAACAACAACAACAACAACAACAACAACAACAACAGCAACTACAACACCAACAAATTGTAAACCTCTTCTCTTTTCGTTATATAAAAAAAAAACAAACAAACAAACAACAACAATAAACTTTAATGTTTTTTTTTTTGTTTTTAAGTATTTAATGCAATCTTCTTTATTTCTTGTAAAAAAAAAAAAACAAAACAAAACAAAGCAAAACTCTTAAGAGAAAACAACTTCAAATAAAAGCAAATTGTAGCACTCTGTGTATAGTAAGCAAAAAAACAACAACTACAACAACAACATGAGCAAGTTTTACTGGATCAAGGTTAGCTATATAGAGTTTTAGATGACTCGAGTCTAGTCAAGACTTTCTTCTCTTTCAGCAATACCAAGGAACAAAACGAACGAACGAACGAACGAATGAACGAATAAACTAACAAGTGATAATCCATAACAACTATAAATAAATAAATTAATAAATAAATAGTATTCAAATTTTGTTAAGATCGAGAAATAGCAAACTTCGGCTTCAGCTCGATTTCCGGGGCTATAAGAACAAAATTTGTAAATACATTTAGCAATAGTTATTTTTGATTCCAATACAAATGCACAATACAAAATCTGAATAAGATTCTTTTTTGCACAGCATCAGAAACTAATTGAAATTTGTGACATTGATTGATTGATTGATTGAATGCGAGATTGATTGAGTAGGCGCATTGCTGTGCGAAAGTTTGTTTAGTTCAAATATCAAAATGCAAAAACAAAAAAAAAAAAAGATTAAAAAAAACATTAAAGCTACTAAGGAGACAACATTTTTATGCATGCCAATCTAAATGTGTAGAAAACAATAAACAATTGAAGAAAGCAACTGGGAACGAGTACGAGTACTTATATATATATATATACATAAACCTATATATATATATCTATATATATGCATATGCATATGTAATAGAACTTAATAGTAAAACTGGGGCGGGTTGAGGGCGGACATGGGCGAACCAGAAGCAAAAAAACATTTTTAAAGTGACATATTGTAATTGTATTTAACAAATTAGATAATAAATTAATATGTTCTAAATATGTTGGGCCTATTTCTTCTGCTCCTGCTCGTCGAGAAACTGTTGCAGTAGCGACGCATCGATTGGTATATTCAGCTGCTCAGAGCCATCCACACTGCGTTTCGACTTGACCAGCTTGTGATCCAGAAACTCGGTCAATTGGGCGCGCAGCGCCAGATCGGAACTAACCAGAAAGGCCTCACGACAACTGGAGTACAGATCCTTGAAGGGCATGCCCTGATAGTTGGCATTGCCTTTGTTCTTTAGCTGATACTTGACAATCAGCATGTAAATGCCGCGCGAATTCGTTGTCAGCGAGGAGAAGACGCTGCGCATCGAAGAGAGCGCCAGTTCGCCAGAGTTCTGCACCAGCAATGAGTTCTCAAAGGCCGTCTCATCCGTGTAGGGCAGCATGGTGGTGCAATCCCACCAGGAGAAGTTGAAATTGCTCAGCTTGTTCTGGTCCCAAACTGGAAGAAGATGTGAAAGAGAGAGAGAGAGAGAGAGATTAGAAATGAAAGTGGATTCAAGCCGAAGCTCAGCTATTACTTACGCAAGGGTGTATTGATGTGATCAATCGAGGCCAAGAGATGAATGTTGGGCACGCGTGCCAATCTGGATAGGATGGCTTGAGCCTTGACATTGCGCAGCATAGCTCCGTCTAGATTGTGAACAATGAGAAAGAGATGTGTTTCGGGTATTAGGGCAAACTCCTCTTCGATTATGTCGACGGCCTCGTGTGCATTGGCTGGACTGGGGCCAGCATCGAGAATCTCGCTGGTAATACTATCCAGGATATCCTTCAGCGTCAGGCTGGGAAAGAAGCCATTGATGACTAACACTGCTTGCTGTGAGAGTATGTCACGATGAAAGGATTGCAACAACTGGCGCTTTGAGCCGAGACCGTAGAGCAGTATGTTGAAGCCTTCGTTTAGGATGCACATCCATTTGGCAAAGTACGAGCGATACTCCTCCATAATGGCATTGATGGCCATCTCGTGCTCAGGGCTGGCTTTCATGTCGGCCAGCAGACTGAACAGACGATCGGCGGCTAGCCGTGGATTCTTCAAGCGATCCAGCGTATGATCCGACGTGAGAATCTTGCTGCTGGCATGAGAGTGGAAGTAGCCGTCGCTCTCGGGCACAAACTCATTCGATCTCTTCACACGTGCCGATTGCCGTTGTCGTGCAGCCGACGGCGTCTTCGGCAGCACGGGCACGACAATGGCACGACGAGCTTTAGATGGCGTCTTGGACTCATCGTCGGCGCCATCGTTCTCAGAGCTGGCGCCGCCTTCACTGCTGCTGCTGCTGCTGCTGCTACTCGAGGAATTGTCGTCGTCTGGACGAAAGTCGCTGTCGTCCGCCGAGAAATCCTCATCGGAGTCAGCCACAATTTTGGCAATCTCTATATAGATGATAATAAAATATATCTGTAATTTATGAATGAAGTGGAGAATTCCAACAGCTCTACGCACGTTGCTTAACCCGAGTTCTCACATGTGCCGGCGTCTTGGGCTGATCTGCCTTTTTGCGTTTCGTGTCTGGGGTCTTCACGCCCAGTCGCGGCGTCTTTGGTGTCTTCGGAGTGCAGGGCGTGGCATTGAGTGCAGCTAATGCCATAGCATCGCGCTTCTTGGGCGTATTGAAACCGAATAAGCTAGTTCCCGCCACATTGTAGTCGGCCTGTATTAGCTGTATATCCCGATCATTTGGCTTGGCAGCATTCACATTCTCAACCTCCTCATCTTCTTCGGAATGGGACTCCTCCTCCTCAGCATAGTTGGAAGCTCGCTGACCATCGGACTTGGCCTTGTACTCTTTATACTTCTTCGTGGGGCTCGGTTTTCGTGTGGAGCGTCGTGTGCGTGGCTGCTCCTCGGGCTCAGCGGCACTTGAGCCGTCGGAATTTATTAAATCAGCCGATTTTCGACGCCGTGATGTTTCTTTCTGTTTCTTTGGTGTCTTGTACTCGCCGACAGCTGAGTGTATTTTTGTCGGAGTCGTATTCATTTTGTAAATTGTTTATGCACTACTACTAACAAAAGATGTTTATCAAAATATAAAATACAAATACAACTTTTGTTGTTTTTGCCGCGGTTTTGTTAATACATATCGAATAATCTGTTTCTTTTGCAGATCGTTTACAATCGATTAATTATTTGAAATCACTTTTTAGTTCACTTGCCGCATTTTACAGCACTGAAGAATTTTAAATGTTGATGTGCCGCCAAGCAATAATTTAAATATTATTAAAATTTAAACGATTTCCAATAGTAATTTCTTATGAATCTATTTATCTATATCTTATATATTGTTTAACATTTTTTAACACTCAATTTAAAAATGGTTTCCAATTAGCAGCAATAATCGATTGTCCGTTAGCGATATATCGGGCAGCAGTGCATCACTAACTGTGAGTCAGGCGGTTTAGCGTGCGGCAATTTTTCACAGAGAGCAGTAGTAGTCCGTGATTATTTTTTTTATAAAATTTTTATTAAAAGTCGCACAACACATACGAATTATGTCGACATTGGCAAGTCCCCTATCCATCGCTGGCACACGGCAGTCCGGCGCTTCTGTGCGCACACAGAACGGTAAGAAATCGTGGAATGCAGCAACAGCTGCAGACATTGAAAGAAAATTGCCGGGGCAGAAGCACGTTGTCAATCAGACCCCCAGATGGCAGCAAAGAATATTCTCGAACAAGTTGTTAGCAATGTTATATTATTTGAAATTTATTAATTTTGAAACAAATGAACTAAAGTAATAGAATATCAAACACAATCTAGCTTAAAGTGAGGTTAGGACGTCCATTCATGATTCTGAAATGACTCCATTTTACAGTTATGGCGGCGCTGTCCATATCGAATATTGTGAAGAGCTCTCTCGGCCCAGTTGGTTTGGATAAAATGTTGGTAGATGATATTGGCGATGTAACAATTACCAACGATGGCGCAACTATACTTCGTCTGCTGGAGGTGGAGCATCCGGCAGCAAAGTAAGTCAATTACCTTATCCATTAGTATCGAGTGCAATTGATTCTTACATTCAATTTCAGGGTCTTGGTAGAGCTGGCTCAGCTGCAGGATGAAGAGGTTGGCGATGGTACTACATCCGTTGTTATTCTGGCTGCTGAATTGTTGAAGAACGCCGACGAACTGGTGAAGCAGAAGATTCATCCCACATCCATTATCTCGGGCTACCGCATTGCCTGCAAGGAAGCGTGCAAATACATTTCAGAGCATCTGACTGCACCAGTGGACGAGTTGACTCGCGACTCGCTGATCAACATCGCAAAGACGTCAATGAGCTCCAAGATCATTGGCGCCGATGCGGACTTCTTCTCCACCTTGGTCGTGGATGCGGCTCAAGCTGTCAAGATCACCGATCCCAAGGGACAGGCAGCCTACTCGATCAAAGCCATCAATGTGCTGAAGGCCCATGGCAAGTCGGCTAGGGAATCGGTGCTGATACCCGGATATGCCTTGAACTGCACCCTTGCCTCACAGCAGATGCCTAAGAAGATAGTTAACGCAAAAATCGCTTGTCTGGATTTCTCGCTGCAGAAGACCAAGATGAAGATGGGCGTCCAGGTGTTGATCAATGATCCAGATAAACTGGAGGCCATTCGCGCTCGTGAGCTGGACATTACCAAGGAGCGCATCAACTTGATTTTAGGCACCGGCGTCAATGTCGTCCTCTGCAGTGGCGGTGTTGATGATCTATGCATGAAGTATTTCGTCGAGGCTGGCGCCATGGCGGTACGTCGCGTTAAGAAGAGCGATCTGAAGATCATTGCCAAGGCAACTGGCGCTGCATTCCTAACCTCGCTGACAAACATGGACGGCGAGGAGAGTTTCGATGCCTCGATGGTGGGCGAAGCAGCCGAGGTGGCTCAGGAGCGTATTTGTGATGACGAACTTATCCTCATCAAGGGCACTAAAGCACGGTAATATAACTATAAAGAAACAATCGCGAAGATTCCTCTGAATTTTCTTGCATATGTCTTTACAGAGCGGCCGCTTCCATAATCTTGCGTGGCCCTAACGATTTCTACTGTGATGAGATGGAGCGTTCTGTACATGATGCCCTATGCGTGGTGAAGCGTGTGCTGGAAAGCAAAAAAGTTGTTGCTGGTGGCGGCTGCGTGGAGGCAGCTCTATCCATATACTTGGAAAACTTTGCCACATCACTATCATCGCGGGAGCAGCTGGCCATAGCTGAATTCGCCAAATCGATGCTGGTCATTCCCAAGACTTTGTCTGTCAACGCAGCCAAGGATGCCACTGATTTGGTGGCCAAGCTGCGCTCCTATCACAACTCCAGCCAGACAAACTCCAAGCATGGCGACCTCAAGTGGACCGGCCTGGATCTGATTGAAGGTGTTGTGCGCGACAACAAAAAGGCGGGAGTGCTGGAGCCGGCCATGTCGAAGATCAAGTCACTGAAGTTCGCCACAGAGGCAGCGATCACTATTTTACGCATTGATGACATGATCAAGCTGAATCCCGAGGACAAGAGTGGCAAGAGCTACGGCGATGCCTGTGCCGCTGGCGAGCTGGACGGTTAGGCGAATATCTTGACATCCACTTCTTCTACATGTTTAGGCACTTAATTTTATGGAACACTCACTAAAAACTTACGCGCCTCCCATTTACAAACAATTTAATTGTTAATTCTTTGTTCTAACTGCGATTTGTATTAACCACGCATTCATTTCTCTAAGCCCCTCATTCACGTAAATTTGCATAATAAATGAAACATCTAAATATGCCGCGGCGTATACAAAACTAAATACATAACTAAATTAAAAACAAAATGTTTATCCTCAACTGTGTGTCGAGTGCTGAGGTGTGTTTGTGTTAGATCGAGAGAGAGTGAGAGTGATCAAACTGAGAGAGTCTATTAATAGCGCCTGCATCTATTTTGTCTATAAATACAAAAAGAAAACAGAATATGCCAAAGCAAAACGAAAAGCAGCGTGCGGAATAATTTTAATAAAATTTTAGAAAATTAAGAAGATTAAAAATACGAAATGTCTGCAAGCAACAGCACGGAAGGCGATGTGAATAATAATGAAACAGTTGCAGTTGCTGGACAGGATGAGCCTGTGGAGCAAGCGGAACAGCCAGCGGCACAGCCACAAAATGAGCTGCTCGACATGGTGTTCACATTGGAGAGCGAGAAGCAGGCGCTGATCGAGGAGTCTCGCAAGCGTATTGGAGCGCTGCGCAAAGATTTTGAGGTTAGTTTTGAAAGATCAGTATTTGGATAGGGATTTGATTTGAAGGAGAAATCACATTTAGGATGCGCGCTGTGAGAATGAAAGGCTGCAGAAGCGGGTGGCCAATTTGGAGCAGTCGCTGAAGCAATCAGTGATGCTTGGCGGCACAGATGCACCGAAATCTCGACAGGAACAGGAGGAGCTGCTACTCAAGGCCAAGACATTGCTGTTCGAGAAGACCAAAGTGAACAAGCAGCAAGAACAGCAGATAGCTGTGCTCAAGAATCAAGTGGACTCCATTAAGGACGTGCTGCAAGTGACCAAAGATATGCTCCAGCTGAAGACAACAGAGTCCGAACACACCCAGGCGCGCCTGGAGAAGAGTCAGCTGTGGATCAAGGCCGAGCAAGACAAGTGCGCGCTCACCGAGAAGAAACTGGCGATATCGAAATCCGTTTACGACAAGCTGCGCGCTGAATACGACACGCAATCCAAGATCTTTAAGGTGAGCAGAGAACTCCCAGTGGATGCTTAAACTATAGTCAATTACAATTACTCCGATATCGATCTCTTTCCTCAGGACTTGAAGTCAGCCTATGAACAAAAGCTGAAGGTGCTGTCTGTCGCATTAGCCGAAGCCAAAAAGTAGCTGAACAATTTAATAAACTACATATGTTAATTAAATGCACAAATATTCTTTAGAAGTTCAATAATTTAATCAAATTTGTCCTGGCGCTCCTCTAGGCGCTCTGCTTGCCCTGCTGCTGTTGTTGCTGTTGCTGCTGCTGCTGTAGCATTTTCATGGCTGCCGCCTGCTTCATCTCCAGCACACCCATCACAGAATTTAGAAAACGCGTCTTTTGCAAATGTATCTTCTCGATCTTTTCAATCTGTTCCTGGACATACTCGACGCGTCGCTTAAAGTAATCCTTGGAGCCTTGCAGATCCTATATAACGAAATTCATGAGCAAACAATAAGAATCGCAGTTGCAACCGCATTGATAGTTACCTTTTCGATATAGTAGCCGGTACCGATGTCTATGATGAAGTTATTCAAATCCTTTATGCGACCCGGCACATACATGCTGCTTGTTAGAGGCACGAGTATCTGACGGTTCTCCCAGTCCGGCTGAAAGGCTTCGAGGGCATCTTTAGAGCCAGCGTATTTTGCTTTGCAGCTGTGCAAAGTGGATAGCGAATCCTGTATGTTGGTCATTTCCTACACATAATTGCAATTATTATTAACATGTGCAACATTAGTAAAAGAGAGAGAGAGAGACACGATGGTGGTGAGCAACACCCACACACGCGACTGGGACCCACTCACCTGCTCGAACTCTTGTTTGATTTGCGTTAATTGGTCCAGACTGAGCATGGTGAGATCAATCATCTCGGACTTTGCCGCAGCATTTGCAGTTCCAGCCATAATTTGTGCTTAAACTTATAACTTAAAAATCGTAAATTTTATTATAATAGTCACACGCAAATCGTGCAGTGTTGTATTACATTTAGTTTTTGGAATACGTTCGATAGCACGACTCACGAAACGGAACTAGTTCATCGATTAAATATAATAAATGTAATATAATGTTGGCAGCCAAACTTTAACATTATTGTGGAAGATTTCATTAATGCACCTTTAACATTGAACAGTGGTTTTTATTTTAAAGTGCACTTCAAATGAATTTTAACCCAATATAACACTGTTCCGCTCTGTTGATTAACAGTGACAGCATATAGTCAGTCATTTAACAGTGGATCACAATACACATTCAGCAACAGAGACTTAATGTTATGAAAGCCCCAATGCGCTGGAATTTTGGTCTGATAACAGCAGCTCTGCAGTGTTGGTAAGTGATGCTCAATTTTCATTTAAAAGACTAACGACTTTTTTTATATTTGTATTTTATTTATTATATGCAATGTTATAATTTCTTGTGTTTTGTCAGTCATTCTGTATTTGTATGCAATTTTATACCGTTATTTCCATTTCATAAATTATAAAATCTAACATAAAACAAAGCCATTTCATTAACAATCACTGCCGCTACATGTACGTCTAAATACACGTTACGATTTGCTATATAATATAGCCGTTACACATTGTTCATATACATATTCTTTGTCGCTATATACTGGGTATATGTGTGTGTCTGAGTGTCTGAGAGTGTGTGTATGTGTGTTAATTTTGTATATATGTATATATATATATTTATATTAGATAACAATGATATTAAGCCTAAATAGATATAAGTTTAAGTTGTATTGATACATTGTTTTGCATTTCTCGTACGCATTTCTGTTTATCGGTTCCTATTTATCGATCATTCAACTATTACATGCTTTAACTAATTTACTGTTACTCATTAAACTAACTGTACTTGCTGTCCTGACCCACTTATCATTTATGGTTTTGTGTTTATCATACATAACATTATTGTTTAATTCAATTTGATAGTTGTAATGTGGTTTTTGTTGTTTTCTTCTTTTTTTTTGTTAAATATATATATATTCTTTATATTGTTTCTAAACAATTTATTTATGGCGTGTAGAATTTTTTAATAGTTTTCATTTTAAGAATCGCAAGGCAAAAATTTTAAATGAAAATACAAAATGATAATTAAAAACTTTTGTGTGTTTTACTTTAAATGCAGAGAGTTTTTCTTGTGCAGCATTAACATTGTGAATATATATAAACATATATATGTATATAGAGAGAGAAATGTTGTCATTATTTAAGTGGGAATCGTAATTTTGTTATCAACAGCATTTGAAAAAGTTTCAATTCGAAGGGACGTTTTACATAATAATGATAGTAATAATAATAATGATAATAATCATAATAATTTATTTCATATTACATTATATATTTGTTTGTGTGTATATATGTTGTATAGATACATACATACATATATATACATATATATATAAATTGTAGAGTATATATATTTATGCATGTGTATGTATGTGTGCATTGTATAGTGTTTAAATTGTTCTAAGTGTAAGTTTTCATTACATTTGTTCTAGATTTTCTAGTTTGTTTTTCTTTGTTCAAGTTTTCCATAACTCAAAAAATATATCAAAAATTTGTTTGAAATGCGATATAGATATATATATGTGTGTGTGTGTATATATAAGTAGTTAGGAGTCAAATGTACATATATCTCAAGTATATATATATATATATACTTCTAAGATTGTTATACAACAATGAATTCAAAGAGAGCGAGAGAAATGAATGAGAAAGTGATTTAGCTAAGCGCGTGTATGTGTGTGTATATTTATGTATATATGTGTGTGTGAGTGTGTGTATGTTGTATAACTCCAATATATACATATATATATATGTATATAAGTACATATGTAAAATATGTGGCTCTGCCTATATTTATCAAAATAAAATTCTTATACAAATAGCAGCAGAAAAATAATAACAAAAAGAAAAAGCCGTCTACAAATTGTGCTTGAAATGAATTGTTGTCTAGGTGATTGTGTATGCATGTGTGTGTGTGTGTGTGTGTGTGTGTATGTATGTATTGTTTGTCTTATTGATAGTTGTTTTTAGCTGCTGCTGATTGCGTATACGTCACGTAAGCCTCGAAAAATATGCACAAAGCGGCTCTAATACTGTAAAATTGTTGCTTGTTGCCATTACCATAACCGGTTCCGTTCCCGTTACCGTTTCCCTAACCGTTTTCGTTTCCTTTTCCGTTTCTGTTTCCGTTTACTCATTTCATTCAGCTGTAAAGTAATTTTGCTCACAATTGGATAGCATTTGTAAAGAAAGCTAGGTAGGTTCGCTTCAAGTGTCAAGTGCATGTGTGTGTGTGTGTATTAGTGTTAGTGTATTGGTGTTGGTGTCTTTTTAATTGATATGTCAGAGTTCATATTGCATAGGTGTTCTATGACAATATATAGTCTCAAATACATATACATATTCAAAGTATATAGTTTAGGGTTTAATTTTATGTTTTTTTTTTTTGGTTTCAACTTAAATTAAATTTTCGATTTACCTATTTCAATTTCAATTTGAATTTCAACTAAAAATTGAATTTGCATTTGAAATTGAATTTCTAATTCAATTGTAATTTCAATTTGAGTACTTCAATTTCAATTAAAATATTTTATTATATTTTAATTTTGCTTTAACGATTGAGTTCTTCTTTCAACTACAACCTAAATTTCCATTTCAATTTTCGCAAAATTACAATTCGAATTAGAATTTCAATTTCAATTACAAATTGATATTCAATTTCAATAATTTGTATTGCTGCACGCTAGAACTGATCAAAATTGTTGCATTATAAAATGAATCAAACTTAAGCAGAGTTTTTTTTGTTTGTTTTTTGTTGTTTGTTTTTAGCACTATTATTTTTATGATATCATTTATAATATATGTATATATATATATATACCAGTATATATGTATATGTACATACATACTATATATACATATATGTATATATATATATATATAGTTAGATTAGATTACAGCACCACATTTTGTAACAAACAGAAACTGCTTATAGAACATTATATATATATATATATATATATATATATATATATATATATATATTGGATATTATCATATATCATATATATATATTATATATTGTATATTGTTTTCTTTATAATATTTAAATTACGTTTTACATCGATATTCGCTAACTTGTTTTCATTTCATTTCATTTGCAGTTTTCGTTTGTTTCAATGGGGCCAACATTCGATTTTTTTCTTTCTGTTTTTTTTTTAGCGAAATATTTTACACAATTATTCGATTGGCTAGTGGCGTAATTATTAGTTATAACATAATGATATAATGCTTGTATACCTATATAGTATATATATATAGTGTGATTTTCCACTTCTCCTCTTCTTCTTTCGCTTCTCCATCCTATTCTTCACTTTTTTTTTTTTTTGTATTTTTTCTTTTTAGCAAGTCTTTAGTTTGAAGCTTTATAATTTCTTAGGCAATAATTTCTCTTTTGCTGAATTTAATATTTTGTGTTAATTTTGTTTTTAAGTAAGTTTTGCCCATTAAAACTTATGCATACGCAGCTAAAATATTATTATTTATATATTTATATATATGTGTAGTGTGTTGAGTGTGTATGAGTGTGCATAAACATAATCAATCCTAATGCGTGGCTTCGCTTCTTATTATTTGACTTTCATCATTTTGTACCCTTCGCACACCTTCAGGTTGTTCACTAAATACTCATTCTTTAAGTTTCTCAGCTTGTCGACAATTAATAGCATGTTGCAGCCTTATCTGAATATGATATATATATGGGGTGCCACAACTTGAAGATCAGATAAAGCGTAGGGTATATAGCGACGCCTTCAGGCAAGGCAACTCGGACACTCTCTACAATTATCTGAAATCAGATTTCATATGCTGCAGTTGAACCCATATAACTCTCTTATTATCTAGAGCATGCCCTCCTCTTCTCCTTAGGAAACTGAAGCTGTGAACGAGTATTAGATGTAGTCGCTTATACCCGATTGCAATATTTTTACTTTAAATAAGGAAAATCGAATATGTATTTCAACTTATATGAACACAACACCTCTTCCATATGTATTTAGGGAGGGTGCGCGAAGAGATCAACCTTTAGCTTGGCATTAAAGCTTCCTGTATATGTGTGTGTGTGTGTGTGTATGTATGTATTTGTATATTGCTAATTTGACGCTGGTTCTCGCTGGTGGCTTTGGTGGCTTACACATACCACTCCTTGACGTCCTTGGAGTCACGTTTCTTGGCCTTGGGCTGCACTAGGCCCGCCATCTGTGGCCGTCCATCGCTGCCGTAGCCGAGGGAGCCGCTGCCACTGGACATCATACCACCGCCGCCGCCACCGCTGCTGCTGTGACCATTGAGATTGTGGTGCTGCTGCTGCTGCTGCTGGTGCTGCTGCTGCTGCTGGCTGTGATGCTGTCCGCCCGTTGCCTGGTGGTGTTGGCGTTGCTGATGGTAGGAGCCGTTGGTGCTGTTGTTGCCCAGCAGCGCCGCATTCGGATTGTGCGAGCCGTAGGCGGCGGCCTTTTCGCTCTCCGTTTTGTAGCCGCGATCGCCGTTCGACTTGAGCCAGAGCACGAGCAGGATGACAAGGATGACGGCTATCAGGATGCCCGCCACAATACCAATGATCATGGCCGTGCGCTCCTCCTCGATCGAGTTGATGCGCCCGCCCTTGCCGCCCTTGGGTCGGTAGCTGCCGCTGTTCACGTTGCTGGTGTAGGTGTTGCCGCCATAGGGTCCGTACGGTGGTGGATCTGGCTGTGGTGGCAGTGGCGGTGGCATCGGCGGCAGCTGGTGCTCATCCGGCAGCTGCATACGCTCGTGATCTCGATTGCTGCCGCCACCAATGGGAACGTAGCTATCGGGCGTCGTCTCTCTCTCGGTGGCTGGCAGCTCCGGTAACTGGGTGGTGCTGGTGGTGCTGCTGCTCGTAGTTGTAGCCAATGTGGTTGTGGTGGTCGAGCTCGTGCTGGTGCTGCTGCTGCTGCTGCTAATGCGCTGAGTGGTGGTGCCCAGGCTAGCGGTGCTGCTCGGCTGACTGCCTGAGGTGCTGCTGCCGCTGCCGCTGCCTGCACTGGACACGGTGGTTACATAGGTGGTGCTGCTGCCACCGCTGTTGCTGCTGCTGCTGCTGCTGCTATGTTGCTGCTCGGTGGTTAGATCGCTGCGTCCAGTGGTTGAGGCGGTCACCAGCTCGTTATTGGACTCTGCAAGTGGTTAGCAGCGGTTTTTAGTGTCTACGTAAGGATTACTCTGCGTATGTGTGTGCTCTCGGGGTGTGCTCTGGGTGTGTGTGTGTGTGTGTGTGTGTGTGGGTTGTGCCCGCCCCAATAAAGAATAAATTTAGTTTTAATTATTTATTGAACATAAATTGAAAGAGCGTCATAATTGATATTGAGAGATATGTAGCAGCTGCTGCTGTGCATCGAATTTCTGATATGTACAATTGGAATATAACTAAACGTACATTAGGTACTTGGGTAAGCTTTACATTCGTATGTATGTATGTAATATGTTAGTTAACTATGCAAAAAATACAATATATTCATTCACTGCCCTTCGTTCGCTCGCTCGCACGCACATTCTCCTATGCATCTATATATGTATGTATGTATGTGTGTATGTAAATACTTTCGTAGAATAACTCTCTCATTTGCTCCCACTCACATTTGCCTACATCTGTATATGTGTAAGTTGACTATGCAAAAATACTTTCGTTAACTAGTTCTCCTCTCTATGCGCTCACGCTCATCGATATATGTATGTATATAAGTATATATATATATATATTTGTAAGTATGTGTAAGATTAATATGCAAAAATACTTTCGTTAAATAGCGAACTCTCTTTCTCTCTCTATCTATTGCTTGTACTGACAGTCACCTATACCAAGAGTGTGTGTGTGTGTGTGTGTGTGTGTAAAAATACTATCGGTAATTCATTCTCTTCTACAATGCACACACACAGATGTATATGAATCTTCTATTTATATACATATTACTCAGTAGCTGCACATACATACACAATTGTTTATATGTGTGTCTACTTTGATGCATTGGCAAAACTCTTCTGATTGGAATTTAACTTACAGAATTGCTTTGGTTATTAATTGGATATGTTATAATGTTCTAATTGAAGCTGCTAATGCATCAATCAATGTTAGCTTAATTCTCTCATTCACTTTCTCTTCCTTGAACCCGCCCAAACGCTTTTGAATGTGTTGTTTTAATTAATTGTTGGATTAATTGTAGTTGTTGTTGTTGTTGTTGTTCGATTTGTTGTTGCTGTTGTTGGTGGTATTGCTCAGTTACATATAATACATATGCATATATGCTAATACATATATATATATATATATATATATATATATATATATATATATATATATTGATATATGGATATTCATACAAGTAGTTAGACACTGTCTAAGTGCTTAGGAGCTTAGCCTATGTGTGGTTTGCATTGCATTGCATTGTGTTGCGTTTCTTTTTGTTTTGCATTATTCAAAATTTACAAAGTATCCAAGGCGCAATCAGAGTCAGAAATATGAAGACCTGTTCACATTCTGAAAGAGACACATAAGGCGTACTCATTGTCAGTTCAAATTCATCATCAGCAATTGAGTGGATGAAGTGGAACGCTGAATTGAAACTGAAACTGAAACTGAGGCTGTGACTGAGGCTGAGGCTGAGGTTGAGGTTGAGAGGATGACACGAGTTGAGTGAAAGTTGATTTGAAGAGAGTTTTTTGAGTTCGGCTTGATCAGCCTGATCAATGTCTGTTGAGCGTGTGTCGATGGGTGTGTCTGTGTGTGTGTGTGTGTGCGTTTGTGTGTGTGTATTAGTGTTGTCAATTTAGCCTTTTTCCGAATAGATTTGAGTTCTCTTTTGAGCTGAGACAGATCAATTGAAGTGAGTATCTCTGTATGTATGTATGCATGTATGAGTCTTTGTGTATGTTTGTATGTGTAGTCAAAGCATTATCAAAAAGCGTAGCATAGTTCAAGGCGCGCAAAAAACCCAGCGAACAAGATCGTTAACGAGAACAACTAAAATACAAAAATTTTCATTTACATACGTATACGTATAGAGATATGTATATATATGCTCATATATGTATGTATGCATGTATGTATGTACTACGCATAAGGCAAAAAAGAACCCAGTTTTGAAACATGAAACGCTCTACATACGAGTATATAGGTTTCTAAATATATATATATATATATATTATATATTTTATATGTACTTGAACAATATAGTTTTGGCTAGCTAATTATGTCACATGTGTGTCTCGGTGTGCGTGTGTGTGACTGTGTGCATATGTGTGTCTGTGTCGGTGTCTGTGTCTGTGTGATGCAAATGTCAATGACAAAATGACACCACACTGGCCAACAAAATGAAGGCAACAGGTTTTTTAAGTAGAGACTCAATCTGGCACTCACCTGCACCCTTGGCCGTGCTCGATGAAGTGAACTGCTCCGTTGTCTCCCCATAGTCCCCAGATCCATGCACACAATCCTCGTCATCGCAGGCTCGTTCCGTGCCATTGTTGTTGTTCGTATTGTTGTTGTTGCTGCTGCCCAACGAGCTACCCTGCTGCGTGGTTGTTGTCTGCTTGGTGGGCGGCACATAGACAGGTGTGATCAGGTCGTCTCCACTGCCCGACTCGAAGGGCGGCGTGCATTCGTCCTCGTCGTCGCCGCGACAACCGGATCCGGCTCCGGAGAAGATCAGATCATCTATGGCGCCCGGATAGCCACTCGCCGGCGTCTGTCGAGTAGAGTTCAAAGTCTAATTTTACCTCAGTTGATCCACACACACATACATATGTATGTTTATTGTATGTTAGCGAATGTTAACTGAGCAGTAGATTACGAGTAGAGGTGCATTAATTTGTTTATGTGAGCAAATGTAAGCAGTGTACACTCAGAATAATAATTAAATTGAATATATAATTTGAATAAGCATTGGAAATATCGTTAAATAAATTTTTGCTAAATTTGAATTGGTTCAAATTTTCATTTGGAGTCTGGTTCATGTTCAGCAGTTTATGCACAGCTCAATCGATCGTTGAACTAAAAGTATCGTTCATAAGCGAAGCAGTAAAAGTATCGTTTGCAGCCGATTATCTTGTATCGAGTAAATGGACATATTACAAGTTGAAGTTTCGTTAAATCGAGCTGAACGAATGTTGCAAATTCAAAGATAACATTTGAATAAATGTAATCGAATCGCTTCATATATTACTTAATTGTAGTTCATTTCGATAATCCGTTAAATTAAATTAATGTATGTAATAATTTTTGGCAATATATCTGTTTCAAATGAAACGAAATTCTATGCTTTCTCCAAGTGTACAATTATGTGTGTGTGTGTGTGTGTGTATATATGTAGTTGTGTGTGTGGTTAATTAAGTTTTTGAGTGCTGAGTAAATGTATGTGTCGAGTCATGCAGCATTAGTGCGCAGTTACAGTGCAAACAAAAGGAGATATATCTAACTGCATATGGAGTATGTTATATATAGTAGAAGTATGTGCTATATAATATATATAAAATACATATATATCGCTATATATGTATGAATAACTGATAGCTCAGGTTAGTGGCAATTGCAGTGGGTTAATTTTGTTTTTCATTTTTAGCTGGTGCTGTTAACAATAAGCGTTACTTTAAGATTAATGTAGAACACGCTGACAGAAATAATGGGAAAATGAAAATATTTATATATATATAAATATTATGTATATGAACTTAGGGTCAAATAATCACAAATAAGGCATTTACACTAGCTTAAACATTTAATTGGCTAATACTTTTAGTTTTTTTTTTTTTTTTAGTTTTAGTTTTCAATGTGGAACCAGATTTTTCCAAAAATCGAGCAAAGCAAAAGTTTAATTTTTTAATATATATAAATAGAATATATGGAAATCTGGTCTAAATGTGGTTCACACAATGAATCAAAGCTGATTAATTTACAATATTTGGATTTAGTTTTAGGTTTGTTATTGATTACAAAAGTAAGAATTTGGAATAAGACTTTTGTTACGATGATGAGAAAAATACTTGAAAAACGTTGTAAAAGTTGAGAGGAGGAATTGAAATAAAATTTCAAATAAATTCCCTAACCTGCTGCATTCTCTGCAGATCATTTCTATCTAATACTCCAGTTACCAATTGAACATCTCCGCGAATCGTGATGTGTGGATCACGCTCAACAGCCAAGTCCAGGATGCGCAGCTTATTCACCGACAAGCCGGCAATGACACCAGCAAAAGGACGCTCGATCCTCGTGCGACCATTGCGACTAAATTTACCGCCAACTTGAATGTTCGACATGGTATTGAAGACCGTGGAATGATGGGCTGCCAAACAGAAGTCAAGATCATAGTTAAGGGAACTTCGCTTGGCTTTCATTTCGAGCTAGCTCACCCTGTGGCGTTAGCGTCTGCACATTGTAGTCATCCAGCTGGAGCGTTGCATTGCCACCCTTGCGCGAGAAGCGTACCACATGGTACGCATTGTCATTCACCTTGGTGCCGATCTCGCCCAGCGGCAAGTCCACGCTGCCAATGTTGTAGACCATGAAGATATTGCCCTCCACTATTTCCAGTTCCATATAGTCCTGAGTCGTGGCGCTCTCTATGCGCAACAGTACAGCATCCGACTTGGTCGTTATGAAACCCAACGCGATGTTATCCTCCTCGGTGTCCGCCTGAGCGCTCTCCGGGTAGTTGTACTGCACCATGCCCTTGTTGCTTCCAAACTCATAGGCAATGGACTCTGCAATGGGAAGGGGAATATATTAGACAACTCTTTTCGGTAGTCAAGGACTACGGGGAATTGGCTCTCTCATTACTCTCACGATCACTCACCATCATAGCAGGTGGGGCCCGTGTAGGAAGTCATATCGCATTCGCAGGCGTAGGTGTTCCATTGCTGGACACAGACTCCACGATTCGCACACGCATTCTGGCTGCACTTGGTGGGTCCCTCACAGCCGCTGACCACCAGGGAGCTGGGCACAACAGCATCGTTGGTCAGCGAGGGTGATGTATCGCCCAGATCCAATGATGCCAGGCAGCCCTCAAAGCCAGAGCGGGAGGATATCGAACCAGGCAACTTCGAGTACATATCCTTGAATACTCCACCAACGTACAAGATGCCAGCCAGCTCGAGATGCATATTATTTCCAGTCAAGGTGATGATCTCGAACGAATCATCCACGGTCAAGGTGTGGGTCTTGGGGCCAGGTCGCCGAATGCTGACCTGATGCCAGCGATTGTCATTCATATGAATCCGAGACTTATCGCGCATCGTAATCGGTCCGTCGCCCAGATCGAAGGTGTAGTGAATGTGTCCATTGACTAGTTCCACGGCCACGAAATCATTGCGTCGTCCCCCATTGAAGATCAGCAAACCATTTGGCTCGACGGTCTTGAAGCGAAAGTCTATCGATATACTGGTATAGGCCTTTAGCATGGCCAGGCCCACATAGGAGTGCTTCGATCTAAAGGTGGCTGCATGATAGGGCTGTCCAGGGGGAGAGTTCACAAATCGCGCCGTCAACTTAAAGGTGGCACTGGGCAAAGCTGAGAGCTCGGGGCCCAGGGACTTTACTATATCCAAATAGCTAAATGAAGGAAAAGAATTTAATTATTATTTTAGAACTTTCTTCTAAATAGATTTAATCGATTTACCGCTGTCCATTGAATGTAAAGCCCTGCATTTGTCCCACAAAGTTGGGCATCGTCGAGGTCATCTGTATCTCCTCCTCGGCATGGAACAGTCCACCCAGATGTATTGACCGTATCTCCATGGTGCTATGTCTACCCAATATGGTCTCAGCTGTGTTTGGAAGAATACAGCAGAGTTTGATAAACCTCAAGGGGTTCTAAGATATTATGGGAGGCAGATAGGGACTTGCTCTAATAGTTTAGTTTAGTTAGACTAGGCAAAGTACCGTTAACATTTTGTTGATATAGGCATACATATGTATAGGATGTATATATGTATATATATATATATACGTATACGAGATAAGGATATATATATTTATTGGTTAATTGAGTATAGTAGTTGTTGTATTAGTTAATTGTTGTTGGTGACAAACGAATGTTACAAGAAGCACATACGGCATATGTATTCAAATATAGAGTATAGAGTAAGGATAGAGAGTAGTTATATAGAGGCATATAGTTGAGTAGATATATATATATATATGCATATATATATATATAGAATATATATATATATATATTCATATATTGATGTATGCATTTAGTAGACATAGAGCTAAAGTTGATTCAAAAATCATATCAAGCAGTTAAGTTATGTTTTAGTTTTAGTTGGTGTCACTTGACAGTGGGCTAAACAATTGTCGATGCAGCTTTTTTGGGTACATACTAAGAGAAAAGTGCAGTTACGATAGTTATATCATATACTATATGTATATATGTATATATATATAGAATCTATACATATAGTAAGTGAGAGTATGTGTAGTTGTGTGTGTGTGTGTGTATGTGTGTAGATATTCTGATTGAAAGAAAAGAGTTTGTTCTTGCTGCTCTGCTTGAACTAACAAAAACAAGTCGGGTGCAACCGACTGCTTAATACTCGTTCACGTTTTATTTTCTTTTAATTTACAGTATATTAATGTTCGATATATTTTACTCAAATTTGTAGTCAATGTCAAATATACCTTAGTATTTGATAAGACAGTGTTTACAGAGTCAATTTCATGGCTCTATCTATAATAGCAGACAATACAGACTTAGCACAAAGCCAATTTACTCTCATTTCACTTCGTGAACGGGTACATAAAAAAAAAAGAAGCTGAATCGTTCGGTGTAGTTAGATAGATTGAATAGGTAGTTAGGGTGCGCTTGCTGATATATATAATGATACATATCTATCTACACACGTGCATACATACATACGTATACGCATATACATATACATACATATTTATACACATGTGTGTGTTGATCAGCATCTGGTTTTTGGTGTGTGAGATACATTGTTGATTACGTATACGATTACGATTACGATAACTTTACGTAGCGGTGACATTTGATTTGTTAGAGGTGCAAATTGCTCATTAAGATTAATCAAAGTTTACTTAAAACATTTTTTTTTTAAATATAATTTTACCTACACTTCAAAAACAAAACATAAAACATTTTAATTATAAAGAAATTAAATAAAAATTAAATTTTCTTCATTTCTTTTCGAACGACATTTAAACTAAACATCGATTAATACTCAAATCTTGTATTTTCAGTATAAATTGTTAATGTTGTTAATGACAGTATGTATGTGTAAATGAGTGTAGGTGTGTGCGTGTTGTCTATATGGTGACTATATTTAGCTAAAATGGTGCATTTATTGTCGCAATGATGCGTGAGCTCGACTGCAAGTGATATGTCATATCTGAGCATGCATGCAAAGTCTTTGAGAGAGAGTGAGAGAAGAAGAGAGCGCGATGAGTGTGAACTTTAAGGATGGGACAAAAGTAGTGCAGTTATTGCTGCTCAATCACATACATACATACATGTTAAGCCGCACTTATGCAGGCACAAAGAGTAATATAATATGAGAGAGAATTAGGAAGACAGAGAAATAGAGAAGAGAGAGAGAGAGAGAGAGAGAGACAGATCCGTAACTAGCGGCATGTACAGCAAAGTCATGCGATTTGTTGGTAATCTTTTTTTTTTCCATTTGCCTAAGTACTTTCCTTTACATATTTTTCGGGTGCGCACATGCAAACGCTTGACGCGCGTATGTGAGTGTGTGTGTGTGTCGTCGGTGTGTGCAATATTATTCGTTGAACGTGCGAGTGCTCGCGTGTGTGTGTCTGTGAGTGTGTGCGCTTAACAGCAAATCTCTGCATGCGCGTGTGTGTGTGTGCATAACAGCAAATCTTTGCATATGTGTGCGAACGGCCTATGGCCAAGTGCCATACACAGCGAGAAACTAATTTGTATGTTTGGACACGTTGTTGCTGTTGCTATTGCTATTGCTATTGCTATTGCAGTTGCTGTGGTTGTTGTTGTTATTGTTGTTGTTAACGAGTACATAGTTTAGTTAGTTAGTTACTTAACACAAAGCTAATTACATATTAAATGGTGCAAAATTACAGCCCTGGGTGCTTCCAAGCATTGTTTTGCCTTCTCGTCTCAATAAGTCGCAGATCGCGTGCGTTTTTCATTTTCCATTTGCCCATTCGCCCATTTCCCTTAAAATATTTGTAAGTGTTTTTTGCTTTCCACTGTTTTATTTGCTGTTTTTGTTTCGCCGTCACGCTTGCGACTTTTATCGAGCGATTTGGCAAAAAAATGCTTCACCGAGTTTCTTGCGTGTCGATTTTTTTGCTCTCTCGCCTAAAAGAATTGAAATTATTTTTCATTTTCATTTTCATTTTCAGTTTTCTGTTTGCATTTTGAAATAGAAAAGGTCATTTAGATCACAGTTTGTGATTAGAATATTGCTGTTGCTGTTGCTGTTGTTGTTGTTATGTATATATATATTTTTAAGATATATATATGAAACACGCGCCTCAAATTTAAAAAAAAAAAAAAAAAATCAAAAATAATTAGAACACTCTGTTCACATACCACACTTTCACTGTTTCGTTTTCTTTTTTGCTTATACTTAGTATTGCCTGTAAGTACAAATCTTGATATTTACATAAAAGTAAAACGGAAAACAAATTGAAAAGAACAGAAATTATAAATTGAAATAGTTATACAAGGCTTGATGTTGGGCACAATAACAGAAAATATAGAGAGACAAAGCTCAACATCAAGAAAATGAAAGCTTTTTAAAATTCACTTGAACATCTATGAGTACTCAATATATGATATGATATTATTATTATTAATAGTTTCATGGACATAACAATTTACAAGACAATCATAAATTTTTCATATTTCATATATATTTATAACATACAATGCGAGTTCAGCAGCTGTTGCTGTAGCTGTAACTGTAACTCTAACTGTAACTGTACACCTGAACATTGTTTATTTTATTAAATTCATTTTTCGATTTATACACAATACACATACATACATATAGAATGAATATGTATGCACATATATAAATATATATATATATATGGCTTTTAACTGTCACTGTTTAAATTGGATTTTGGTTTTTGAGTTAATTTTGGATAATCAAACAAAATACTTAGATGGCAGAGAGTAGTAGTAGTAGTAGTAGTAGAGGGGAAATCGCAAATGAAAACACAACATCAAGATGTTTTGAAAAAGTCTCAAAAACAAACTAACGAGAGTTGAACAAAATTATTATTTTTTTTTAATGAATAATGAATGAACTGGCAAAGGTATTTTTTTTTTTTGGTATTTTTGTCGAATCAAATTCAAATTCGAATTTGTATTGAAATTTAAATCAAAATACGGCAACGTAAATGTGGTGAGAAGTTACGTTAAGTTAATGTTAAACGTTACGTAATTACGTGAAAGAGGCGTACATATGTATGTATTGGTGTAACGGTGATTTGTGGTGATACGTATACGTGTTATGATCAAATATCGGCTATTGAATGTATGTAAGTATTGTATGTAGAAACTTTCAGTGTGTGTGAGTGTGTGTGTGTGTGTGTGTGTGTGTGTGTGTGTGTCTCATGATGAACAACAAAGAAATGGAATTGGAAAAGCAAATGTATGTATATATGATATATATGTATGTATATCTTTCAAGATTTTCTTAACCATTTTAGTATCTGTGTATGTATTCTTGTTTTTGTTTGTGTGTGTGTTTGGTAAAAAAAAAAAACAAAAACAAAAAAAACTCTCAAAGCAAAAATTGAAAGTTTTAGAATAAAACGAAAGAAATAACCGCTGCTAACTGTTTTTTATCATTAATTGATTTTTAACTGAATGCTAGCACCTGCACACACCTTTACGCAAGAGGGTAACAAGAAGGAGAGGCCGGGACAGGTACAGTATTGGAACTGTTTAGACGGGTTCATTGCTTATATATATACATATATATAACTAACTGCAGTAATGCACTGATACTGGTTTGGGCTGCTCTGATTTAGGCACTTTGGCAATGCGAAGCTAATCAAGTTGGGTTCAATTGGGGGACTCGAGATTTTTGGGAGTATCCTTCCAAAAAAATAAGAAAAAAACGACACGGCACGACACGTAGTAGGGCATTAGATGGTGCTGTTGATACATACATAACATACCCCTGACGGGGGGAGCCCCGTCGACTTGTAAGCGCAGATTCGAGGCTCTGCGCGAGAATCGAATCGTGTGCCAATTGTTGTCATTGAGCACCGATTGGCCAGCGAGCAAGTTCTACAGGATATATACAGATGCGTTGGATTAGTTGACATTATGGATCTATTATCAATAACTATTATCATTAACTACCTTCTCTCGATCGCTGAGCCGCACGCTGGCGCGTATACGGCCTGCCACGAGTGCAATCTCCAGGCGATCCGGTGAATTTGACTCGGCACTCGTTAGGAGGAGCAGACCCGCTGGACGAGATGTCTTGAAGCGTATGACCAGCTCCTCTGTCTGGGTCTTGGTGCCCTGGCCATTGGCTAGCCAAATGGTCATATGTTGGCTGCCATTGAAGGCCAACGTGGCCAGCTCCCTGCCGCACGTGGGTCCGCCGTAGAGCGTGGCTGAGCAGTCGCAAATGGGCCGGTTCCAGCCCTCCAAACAGGTGCCGCCATTCAGGCAGGGATTGCCGCCGCACACGTTGCCCTGCACATGGCACGAAGGCTTCACCGAGGCTGTCGAGCACATTCCGTGTGTTAGTATGCAAGCTAGCTAATGTATGCTAATTGTCACGACACACTCACCTGAATCTTGGACGCGTGCAAAGGCTGCTATATCGATCGCTTTCCCACTGAGCACCAGGTCACGCAAGCAGCCCACGAATCCCTGTCGCAGCGTGGCCGTCCAAATGGCCGCCGGCCAGGCAACACTGTTGTAGGCCGGGCCAACGCCGCCCACATACATGTGGCCATCCAGCTCGAGTATGGTGCCATCGCCGGGTGTACGGAAATCATTCCACACACCATCCACACTCACCTTGGCATCACGGCCGTTGCGGCGCAAGATAAGATCATGCCAGTCGCCATCGTCGACGCGACGTCGCGAGGCGCGCACCTTGGAGGCGCCCGAGCCCAGATCCAGATGAATATAGATGTGACCGTTCAGCAGTTCTATGGCAATCAAGACGGGCTGCCAGGCAAAACAGAAGCTGAATCAATCGGAAAACACATCTAGAAATCATGGACTTACGTTTTTAGCTCGTGGCTGTTTGGAGCCTGTGGCCAGAATGATGATGCCATTGGGTTCCTTGGTGCGAAACTTGAAGCTGATTGAGCTCTGCTTGCCCGTCTCCCAGGGTGGCAAGACCTGAAAGATGAATCAATCGAATCGAGTCTTTAACTACAGAGCATATTGCTCCATTCACTTACCAAGTGGGATTCACGTGTGGTAAAGGTAACCGGATCCTGTGGATCGCCACTTGGGCACTGATACTCCACATTGCCTGCCACTTGAATTAACTTCGAGCCTGTCTTGGCCAGATCGATCAGGTTCAGGTTCAATGTATCCGCCGAGAACTCCACCTTGCGCAGACAGCCCACAAAATTGTTGTGAACCCGGGCGCCCAGCAAAGCTCGAGGATTGACGGCGCCGCCGACATACACACGCGACGAGGAGAGCATAGTGAACTTGCCGGCAATGTGTGAGTGATCCGTATAGACGTCATCCACAACAGTGACGAGCTGTGACAGAGGCGCTTATTAGATTTCTGCTCACTGGGATCTGATGTCTGCTAAGCTCTGGTAATCTCGGATAATACTCACTCGACAGAAGCTGGTTATGGACGAGATTTCCTGGATGCGTCGATGGACGGTGACCTTGTGCCACTGATGGTCATCGAAGCGCACCTTGGCCGGCTTTATGTGCATCTCCTGCTTGCCATTGGCCAGGCCCATAGTCAGTGAAACCCCGCCATCGCGCAGTGCCAGATTCAGATAGTCAGTGCCGTGGCCCGTATAGAAGAGTAGTCCATTCGGTTGACGGGTGCGAAAGTAGAACGATATTGCATCCTGGGCACTGACAATTGGCTCAGCGCCGGTCTGGCCCAAGTCGTACGAGAGGAACTGTGTACCGCGGAACGTAGCCTCCGATGGCGCCTTCTCCTTCTCACAATACTGGCCATCGTATTCCAAATTGCGACACTCGCATATCGGACCCGAGTCAGTCGATATACATATGCCGCCGTGCTGGCAGGGATCATTGCGTTCGCACGCATCCGTCGTATTCCCTCGAACGCCCTAAGAGATTAGATTAGCATGCTACTCAAGAGGTATTTTCCAAATAGAAGTGTTCAAAAGTTAACTAAACATTCAAAATATCTAAGTAGAGTATATTAGATATATAGCTCGTTCAATTATCCTAAATGTCCTACGATAAACAAATAAGTGCAGTCTATTTTTGGGATTGTGATTTGAATTTGAATACTTATAAAGACATTATATATATTATTATTTATAAGTTAATATTTTAATAGATTTATTCTCATTCAGAATAAGCAAGCGAAGTGGACACAGATATACTATTTATCTATCCGTCTGTCCGTGTATTCAGTATTTTGTCCGTCCGTCTTTTCGTTTATTTATCTGTCTGTCTGATTGTTCATACATTCATCTGCCTACCTGTCCGCCCGTCTCTCCATCTGTCATCTAACTTTCTGTCTATCTTTATTTCTATCTGAATACTATATCTATTTCAAGGTTTGTAGAGTAAACCCATTTTCAAGGACACATAGGAGATAATATTTAAACCTTAACTGTTACATACTGGGACTCGAAGTCGTCTCCGTCTACTTACCCTCAATCCTCTCTCACGGGTAGGCATCTCACCATGGTCACAGGGCGCATCGCCACACTTGATATCGCGCGGCTGCTTCATCTCCTGCCTTCGGGTGCTGCCACCCGGCTGATCCGCATAGACGAGATTGCGAATGGCACCGCGGAAACGTGGCTCGAAGATAACGCTGGGCAAAGCCAGCAAGGCGAGCTTGCTGCTATACCAATTGGGCATGCCGCCCACATAGACATCCGAGTTGCTAGCGAACTTGCCAAATTGAAACTCCTTGCCCTTGGTGGATCGCTGCTGGGAGACGCCGTCGACAATGAGCGAGGTCTGATCATCATTGCGCAGCACTTGAACCTTGTGCCAGTGTCCGTCGTGCAGCTCGCGTCCGACTGTTATGATCTGTGCTCCTCCGCCCAGATTGTAGCGCAGACGCAGAGCACCCTCAACAAGTTTCAACTCGAAGAAGTCATAGGTGCCTCCATCATCTGTATAGAGGACGAGGCCATTCGGCTGCTCCGTCTTGAACTCCAGCTCCAGGGTGCCGTTCAGACCAGTATACCATTTGCGAAAGGTGTAGAACGAGTTCTGCGAGCCGTCCAGTTGAAAGCCAGCGCTAATCGTTATGAAGCTGGTCACCAGGCTGACCAGCAGCGCCGTTACGATCAGCACCCGATATGAGCGACGATGTTCGACCATTACGAGAGGCCGTTGGCAAGGACGAGGACGCTGAGCAGCTGACTGTGGACGTGGATTAAGCTGCGAATGCCGTTCATCCAGTTCTCTTCGACGTCGTCGCGCCTTGTTGAACAGCAAGTCGGAGGTGGAGGAGCAGGCCTTAATGGGCGCGGGCAGCAATCGCGTGCTACTATTATTACTCTTATGGTTATTATTATTATTATTATTATTATTCTCGAGTTGCGACAGTAGCTCCTCAGCTGCGTCCATTTTGCGGGCGTTCTCAATGCTGTGCTCTGTCATTGTCTCAAGTGCATAGTCTGTGTGAGGACGATGTTTGTATGTATATATATATATATATATATATAACTTAAGCTTTGATATGTTGCACTTGGCGCGCGTTCATTCACACACACACACACACTAGCACTAGCACACTAACACACTAGCACACTTACACACGCGCGCACACACACACACACAGACACAGAGTTGCGCGCGTAAAACGTAAATGTCGCCTTGCTCTGCGCTGCGCTGCGCGTATACACGTTGTATTCCAGTCCTTGAGAGTCAGCTTTCCTGTTTCAGCTTCTGTTTCTGTTTCTGTTTCTATTTCTGTTCTGCTTCTGATTTGTGTTTGTCCTTGTATTGGTGTGTACTATTACTATGGGAGGCCGAAACGCATTGGAATTTTATCCGCGCTTCGAACTTTCATTGAACTTTTTCCAGTTGCAAAGAGCGACAGATTGAGAGAGAGGGTGAGCGAGTGAGAGAGTAAGACAGAGAGAGAGAGAGAGAGAGAGAGAGAGTGAGTGAAAAGCTCGTCGCGCGTAATGTTGGCTGCGGCTGTTACTCAACTGTTACTGAACTGTTATCGTCACTTAGAATTCACTTGAATTGATGTTTTTCACTCTTTGATTGCGTTGTTCTTCGAGTGTTTGGCATTTTGTACACTTCATTTGCATATGGGCTAACAAATTACTGGCAGGCGTGCACATTTCTTTATTGTTTCGACAGTTTATTCGTGTTCGAGGGCCGTTAGCAGCAGCAGCAGCAGCAGCTTAATAGGTGGCTAGGCGTAGGGGTGGAAAAAGCTCGCCGGACACCCCCTCCACCCGTTTTAACAGCTATGGCGCCCACAAGCGCCTCAACGTACATGTACATACTAAAAATCGGAAAATTTTCACTATACGTAGGCGAAAATTTCGAATGCCAAGTCAGAGTTGAGAAATCTGTGCACGATTCGAACAATTTCTTGAAATCAATCAATGCTTATCTCATGAATTTCACTATTGATTTTAGCTTTCAACTGATTTGTGGTTCGAGCACTTGATTTGCTTACACAACGGTCCAGCACACACTCGCACGCACTTTTCTGTATCTCGAACCGTTTTCAACAATCTGGATTTCACTTTCGGGATATTGTTTTACAATTAATGATAAGGAATTTCAACTTCTTTTACCCGAAACGGGCTTATAATAATTATGTCGAATTTTTTTTCGCCTAAGTCAGCTTCCCGCTGCTTCAGGCTTTAATATCGATCTGCGCTGCATTCACGACAAGACTGAACTGCAATTTCAGACTCAATTCCTTCACAGCGTTTCCAATGGATAACAAAAGCTCCGACTGCGAATTTACTGTTTGCCAGCTGACGGCATAGGAAACATTTCGTATACGCTGCCTGCGCACTGTAAAGCACACGAATCTCATTTAATTCGCTTTGAAAATACATTCACTAATTTATTAACTTAATTGTGCACTATTTGATCTCTCAAGCAGTTATTATCATTTGTTAAAGCCCATTTTTACTAACTCTTCCATTCGCCCCGAGAAGTAGACTACGCATTAGCCTTGTCTGTTGTGTGTAGGGCATCAGAATGCCAAAAATTAAAAGCTCGCTTGCTTCGACGAGCCATGCATATGCGTACTACTAACATACATATATGCGCACACACACTCACACGTAAACGCGCACCTACACACACACTCACACTGTGTAATGAGCGCAGAACACGCAGGTTCATAACCTGCACCACTCGAAGCGTATTAGAAGGGACAGAATATACACATGCATGTGTATGTATATGTATGTATATTTATATATACATACATATGCACCCACATATATACTGATACAGGGACGTCTAGGACGACCCGTGTAAATGCCTTGACATTTATTACACACTTCACAACTTCGACAGCTCGGCGTCAAATTCGATTTGCATTTGCAACTGTGCATACGTTAATGTGTATGTGCATGTAACTGCGTGTGTGTGTGTGTGTGTGAGTTTGTGGGATATTTTCGACCGCACGCGTTAGTATAAAGGGGAACAGTTAGGTTAAGCGCATATAATATGCAATTTCACACGATTCTTACAAGGCCGACGCATTGCCTTGGTATGTGTGTGTGCTCGCACATGCAAGAATGTGCACTAGTATTAACGTCATTCTATACACAAATCACGCACTAACCATTACGCACTAACTGTAGGATAATTTTAGAATTTAATTATAAGATTTTTCCATTAAGCCAAAAATGTTAAGCAGCAGAGTCCCGCACATGAAAACGCGCTGTCCGTTTTGACTGCAGCAACGTGATGCAGCGACTGTTGAGGAATGCCTAGCAAGAAGCTTTGAAACGTTTGCAGACACAGGGTATTTCATACGTTTGGGGCCACAGCTGAGAGTGATATTAGAATTAGAAAATGGGAAAAAGAATTATTGAATTCAGTGTTTTTTTTTTTACTATTTACGTTTAAATAATTTGCTAGCATAGTTTTACGTCGTGAGATGCAAGGACGTTATGAACATTTTAAATGTTGCATAGTTTTGAGGATGTAAACTATTTTCAACTGAGTAAATGCAGTGAGTACTTATGAGCTGTTGTTAATAGAAAATTAAGATATGTTAAATAAAAGCTAGAATATTAGCCGTTAGGTTCAAATACTGACATGAATTCGATTGTTTTACTCTATAAATATAAAATAAAATAGAATAAAAATATTAATAAGAATTGTTGTTTCATTTTTTATTATTTTAAGATAACAAACTTTAGCAAAAATTCATGAAACAATAATTTTCGGAACAGACTTCTGTTAATAACAGCTCTAAGTTATGGCATAAGTGTTGTAAAATGTATGACAGACACAGCTGAAAATAAACTTCTCACTCGTCTCTTCTGCCCGCTCTCCTAAAAGCCGATTGTTGTCTTCGTTACATTTACAGCTGTGCGATTAATTTGAGATTTATTATCGAGCACTTTACAAAACAGGTGTGTGTGTATGTGTGTGTGTGTGTGTTTATTAATACAATCAACAGGCAAACGCGCTGATTTAAAGGGTACTCGATAGAGACAATTTGACTAACGCTTATTCCCTTGATAACAGCTCAATTACGTAATGATCGTAGGCACTCGACTTAGCCGGTTGGCAATCGGTCGCCTCTTGCCTGGAATGACTAGCAGATGCGCCCACACGGAGCGCAAGGTGCAGGTGGCCGGCACAGGTGACTTGCACATTGTTGAAAGTGGCAGCGGCTCTCGCAGCTTGCTCTTAATGCCAGGCGCCTTGGGCTCCGCCTGGACAGATTTTAAGCCACAGATCGAACAGCTACCCAAACTGTTGCCCGATCATACGATCATTGCTTGGGATCCGCCCGGCTATGGCAAGTCGGTGCCACCACAAAGGAAATTCGGATTGGAGTTCTTTCGCGAGGATGCCGAAGCGGCCGTCAAGCTAATGCGTGCCCTAAACAGACCCAAGTTCTCAGTCTTGGGCTGGAGTGATGGCGGCATCACTGCGCTGATCCTCGCTGGCCGACACACCGACGCCGTGGAGAAGCTGGCTATTTGGGGCGCCGGTGCATACCTGAACAAAGATGAGGTGCAGTCTCTGCAGGCAATACGCGACGTAGCCAAATGGTCGCCACGTATGCGAGAGCCCATGGAGAAGGTGTATGGCGTGGAGCGCTTCGCCCAATTATGGGGCGAGTGGGTGGATGCCGCCTGCGAGTTTTACACGCAACGCGACGGCGACTTTTGTCGCAGCGAAGTGGAGCAAGTGAAGGCGCCCGTCTTTATATTGCACGGAAAGAAGGATCCAATGATTGCCGCAGAGCACGTGCCCTGGCTGAAGCAACGACTGCCGAAGGCGCTCTACCACGAGTTCCCAGACGGCAAGCACAATATACATCTGCGCTACGCCGAGGAGTTCAACAAGCTGGTCGCCGACTTCTTTAAGGACAAGGAATAGGACTGAGAAGAATTGACTTTTATTTGCTTATGAGAACAAATAGGTATAAAGATTTATTAATTCATGATTTACGGAGAACAAGAGTGTGTTGCTTATTTGATCAGGGCACGGATGGTGGGCACGTAGTCATCGTACTGGGCCTGGAAGAAGTTGCCGGCCACAGGAATGCCGAAGTTGTACTTGGCGATGTAGTCGCGGATCTTCACATTGAGACGACCCTCCAGAGTGCTAAGAAAAATAATAAATTTGATATTATGCATGGCTAGTGGAAGTCGGAAGTGCAAGTGGAGTGTCGATCGACTTACGTCTTGTTGATGAACTTGTCGCTGGTGATCTTGTCGTTCTGCTTGAAGACGAAGAAGACATAGCGATGCAGACCGCTGCCCTCAGCGGGACCGGCGCCCACGTATTCGGCAAGCACTTGACCGTCGGCAACCTTGTTGCCGGGAATGTTTATCACAGCCCAGTGGAGAACCTCGCGCATCTTGGGATCGCTGCGGCTGGGTGCATCAGGATCGACCATGAGCAGAGTATACAAAGCGCCAGCTTCGGCATCCCAGCTAACGGTGGGCTGATCTTTCACCTGGGTAGGCGTCAGCTCCTTGCCCACATCGACCTGAGCACCGGATGGGTAGGTGACGGTAACGCGAGCCTTTGGCTTGTCATCGATGATGTCGGGAATGATACCGCTGGTGTCCATGTTGCTCTTGTTGCTGGTTATGCTCTGTCTGGCGTTAACGCAGTGACTCTGCCTGCCAATGACAGTGCGTGGGCTATTTATCGATCCCAGGGCCGAGTCAACGTGTGCCTAGCTCCGTAATCAGCTTTTTATTTTCGTGCACTTTTTTATTTATTTTTTTTTTCTTTGCCCAAATGCGGTCTAGATAAAGATAAAGATAAAGACGAGTCGAGTCAAGTCGACTGACTTGGCCAGCTGATAGCAGCGGCGATAAGTGCACTCAATGCTTCAATTTATTGACAAGGATGACTACAACAGCAAACTTTGGACACCTGTTCAGGCAGAGAACTCCTTGTTCCGTATGGGCACATAGTCGTCGTACTGCGCCTCGTAGAAGCAGCCAGCTACGGGCTTGCCCAGGCCATGTTTGCCGGCAAAGGCCCGAGCACTGAAGTTGAAGCGACCTTCGCGAGAGCTGCAAATGGGAATAGCCCGGTTATATAATATCTGAATATAATAATAATAATATATATAAATACCGCTTATCTATGTGTAGCGTCTCTTCGATCTTCTGGCTCTGGCGATAGAGCAGAAATATGTAGCGATGCAGTCCGGTGCCCTCGGGCGGGCCGGAGCCAATGTATTCCGCCAGAGTCTGACCCTTGCTCAGTTGATTGCCTGGTATATTGAGCACGGCCCAGTGCAAAATCTCGCGGAATTTGGGCTCCTTGCGACTGGGTGCATCGGGATCCACCATTAGCAGCGTGTGCAGCTGTTCCTCTTCGCCCGACGTCGTCTCCCACGAGACTTGCGGCTCATCTTTGACCTGCCTGGGCGTCAGCTCGTTTCCCTCTTTGACAGCCAGCTCCTCGGCATAGGTGACCTTCAGCTTGCCCATCGGTGGCGCCTCATCCACCACATCGGGAACCAGAGCATTCATTTTTCGTCTTTTTCTTTTGCTGGAATTGCAGCCAAGTTAGTGTCCGTTGTTATCAATGCTGTTAAATTGTAGTTCGATTCGATGATTCAGGTGAGAGATAAGGCCCAACTCCTTACGAGTGCATATATATATATTTTTATCTCTGTGTTCGTTTGTCTGCCTCATATATACATATATTCTAATTAATTAATATCTCACCGTAAACGAACTGAAATCCAATTTCGCAGGCCTGGTGACTACTATAAATAACAATAACTATTGTCTCTGTATAAATCAAAAATGAACTTTGGTCAACGAAAGTTTTCCATTTATTGTGTAAAGAGCCCAGCGCCAAACGCCAGGCACCAAGCGCGGACACACTATCTAATTAGACCCTAAACCACATGCAATGCGAAGAAATGGGGTGTATTGGTTTTGCTGTAATGTATGTAACAGATCAAGAGTAGTGCTGGGAAAATATCTTATCGGTGTCGACATTATCGATATTATTTTGGAATAATATCGATCTGGATTCAAGAGACTTGCAACTTCAGAGGAAACTCTTTCTTCCCATCAGCCGCTTGTATAAGAGCTAAATATTACGAGTTTTAATGAGTGTTATTTTTGGTTTTTGTTTCTTCCTTTGTATATGAGTATTAATATAAGAATTAGATATTAATACTTTATATTATTACTGAAGCCTTGGGTTTTCTGTATTCCTTTGTATAACAAACGACTCCATATACTCGTCGACCCTTTTGTATAAGAGTGTTAATATACGAGTCTTTCAATATGCTAAATATGTATATATTATGTATATATACCAGTCTTTCTATATGTTGGATGTTTTTACATTACGTATACATACCAGCCATTGGAGATATTCTCATAAATATATATATATATAAATATTTTGTATAAGACTAAAGAGTATATCTATGATGTCTTGTATAAGAGTGCTAATATAAGAGTTAGATATTTGAAACTTTGTCGATTTTTTAAGAGCCTACTGGAAGTATAAGAGCCGGGAACAGTTGACGCTTTACGAAAATGTTTATGAAATATCTCGAAGGCTTTAACTGTTGGGTGTCTCAAATCTCATTTATGGATTGATGAAAAATACCCTTTTTATTGTACACCTTTATGGCTAAAGTGGCAGGGTATGCAATGTCCGACCACTGCCCAACAGGGTGCTTTCTTATATACATAATCATTTTAAAGGCCAGTTAAAGATATCAGTGCACGTATACAACGACACAGTATCCTCACACACACACTCAGTCCACACACACACATACACACAGTCATACGATATGTCATTTGTGTGTATATTTATCAGTGAATTTGTTAATTAACTTCAGTTGGGCATAGTCTATATTTGAAATACAAGTCCAGCTGTGGCACATATCTTAACATTTATGATGTGTACGTTGAGGCAAGCCATTATATCTTTAAAATTAGTCATAATATTCATTATTTTGATTATATATGTATTTATGTATATGTATGCTATTTATTTATTAAACAATTCGAATAGTATTAACAATTTGAATATTAATATCAATTAGATTTGACTGACAGGTTTTGGTCTACATTAGATGTTCATAAAAAAGGGAAACTTTTTAATATAATAATACAAATCATAGTTGGGAGTAGCAAATGAATATATGAGTGTGAGATTTGAGACGCGCGCCTGGGCGTTTTAAACAATAGAATTACAATTATAATGATAATGTAAATAATAATAATAATAATAATAGTATATATATTGCATATATATTTAATGGTATGTATAATATATGTATGTGTGTCCGTTGCGTTGCTGTATATATATATATATATAGGATTGGATTGAGCTAACTAGTCGCCCATTGCTGAAGAACTAAATTTGGAATACGAGACAACATTTGTTCAATTTGGATTGAGTTAAATTCCAATAACAATACATATTGGCTTTAACATTCAATTCGCTTATTTGTGTTTACTTTTTATACTTCTGCAATTCAAAACAACATCGTGGAACACGTTTAGCAACGGGTTTCGTAGAGGCCGCTGCGGCCGATGTAACGCACCCATTTGACCACATCATGATCGGAGTAGTTGATTTTCGGCTCAAAGACTTTTAGATAGCGCACCTTGAAGCCCGATGGCGCGAAGGGCACCTCAAAGTTCATGGATATGGGCGGGCGCGTCCATTTCTTTTTGGTATCCGTTTCGAGTAGTTCGATTTCGGCCGAGAGTTGCGTCTCCTTCATGCCCGCCATTCGCTTGATTTTCCAGACAATTGCATTCTCTGATGCCTTGTACTTGGCCTTGCCCTTGAGGCAAATCAATTGCACGCCCGAGGTGTTGAGCGGAGTGGGAATCTTCACCTCGATCTTCTGGCCAAGCAGCGAGGGTTTGAAATTCGATTTGAGCACCACCTTCACCTCCATCTTGGTGCGGCCCACCTCGCGGACCAAGGGAATGACTCGGAATGGCAGCGAAATGTCTTTTGTTGTGCGATAGCGCATCAGCTCGAATTCACCGTCCGGCGGTATGAAGCTAATTGAATGCTCCGTCTCGAATTTGCTCAGCTTGACGCACTGATGGAACTGGCAATCGTCAATGACAACCACCGGCTTGCCAGAGCGCGAGGTTTCCGCCTCCGAATTGCCGGAAAGGCCTCGACCCTTCGACTCCATGACGATTTTGTCATTGATGCCAAACTTGCACTCGGGCATGCCTGAGAAATATGATTTAAGATTCATAATAATTATAAAGCGAGTGGAGGAGGGTATTTAATGATCTACCTGACAAATAGGACTTCATGACCACCTTGCCAGCCACGTGAGCTGACAGCACTTGGCCCTGTGGGCTCATTAACAGATTCACATACTCTAGCACATCGAGGAAGAGTTCGTTGCGTCGGTACTTAATGCCCTCGCGGCGCCATCCAATTTGGCCCGTAACCTGGGACGTTATTTGCATTTGCTCCTCCTTGGTGGCCGACTTGATGCCCTGCTGCGTGATAAACGTCTTGAGGGTGCCCGAGTCGGTGTTTTGCGGATAGCCAAAGTCCAATATCTCGTCTAGCAGCTCATAGATGAGCACAAAGTTGTTCTTGATGTTCTCCTCGGAGATCTTGCCAAAGTACGACTGCATAACCTCAATGATCTTTAGCAAGAATTCGAACACCATGGCAGCATTCACATTTTGCTTGGTCACAGCAGCCAGCCAAATGTTGGCACGCTACAAACATAAGATGGAATAGAGAAACAGTGATTAAGGGCAACGGTTTCTCACATCCGGTTGACGTGGCACAAACCTTGATGTGAAAGAAGCTGGTTCTCGCAATGTTCGTCACTGGGGAGCGCACCTGCTGCCGGGCATGGATGACATTTACCCGAAAGGCGTCCACGGCGTTGCGACCGATGTCATCGCGATAAACTCGGGATATGAGTACCTCGCCCTTGTGGTTGTAAACGAACAAACCACCAATCATTGTTGCGTCTTCTAGTTGAGCAAACGGACCTAATTGAAAATTCTTGATCTAGTTTAGGCAATTGGCTGGAAAATTAAAAATTTTCCACAAATTTGGGCCCACTATCACTTTTCCTCACAAAAAATCAATTGCTGTCGCACTCCCCCTTTTTTTCTTTCGATAAACAACTTTTATCGCTATATCGATAATAGCTGCGTCATTTTCGAACACTATTGAAAAGAGCGCAGCCAACTTTAGTTCGTACATGACTCTGCGGCTTTGACAAAAACATAGTTCATCTTCAATTGCAAATTATTTCCTTGTTTAATTTTATAAAGACGTCAAAGTAAACAAAATGCCCACTGAAAACCTTGAGGAACAGGGCCTTGAGAAGAATCCCAACTTGGAGCTGGCGCAAACAAAGTTCCTTCTCACGCTTTCCGAACATAAACAAGATGCAGCTCTCAAGACCAAATTGCTCGACGCTATTCGAGCCGATAATATGGCTCCGTGGTACGAACACATCTGTACAGAGCTAAATTGGAATGTGGACAAGGACATGCTGGCACGTATGCGCGAACAGAACCGCATTGCAATCGAACAGCTGGACGCTGCCATTGAGGATGCCGAGAAAAATCTTGGCGAGATGGAGGTACGTGAAGCCAATCTCAAGAAGTCGGAGTACTTGTGTCGTATCGGCGACAAGGCAGCCGCTGAGTCAGCTTTCCGCAAGACGTACGAGAAGACCGTATCGCTAGGCCACCGCCTGGACATTGTCTTCCATCTGATTCGTCTGGGCCTGTTCTATCTGGATCACGACCTGATCACACGCAACATCGACAAGGCCAAGTATCTGATTGAGGAGGGCGGCGACTGGGATCGCCGCAATCGCTTGAAGGTATACCAGGGCATATATTCGGTTGCTGTGCGCGACTTCAAGGCAGCGGCCACATTCTTCCTAGACACTGTCAGCACTTTCACCTCATATGAGCTCATGGACTACCCAACCTTCGTCCGCTACACAGTTTACGTGTCCATGATTGCGCTGCCACGCAACGAGCTGCGCGAGAAGGTAGTGAAGGGCTCTGAAATCCAGGAGGTACTGCACGGCCTGCCCGATGTCAAGCAGTTCCTATTCTCCCTATTCAACTGCCAGTACGAGCAGTTCTATGTGAATCTAGCTCAAGTGGAGAAGCAACTGCGCGCTGATTATCTCGTTCATCCCCACTATCGCTACTACGTGCGAGAGATGCGCATCTTGGGGTACACACAACTGCTGGAGTCATATCGCTCGCTAACGCTTCAGTATATGGCCGAGTCGTTTGGCGTCACTGTCGACTACATCGATCAGGAGCTGGCACGCTTCATCGCAGCTGGCCGTCTGCATGCCAAGGTTGATCGCGTCGGCGGAATCGTGGAGACCAATCGACCGGATAACAAGAACTGGCAGTACCAGGCGACTATTAAGCAGGGCGATCTACTGCTGAATCGCATACAGAAGCTGAGTCGTGTGATCAATATTTAAGTTCATAATCATACTCATACACACCCAAGAAAATATAAAATTTTATTAAAAATTCAAGTTATTACAATGTAAAACTAATATAACATAAAACGATACGATTTCATGTTTGTCTTGATGCAGTTAACAGAAAATGTATATTTTTTCTTAAATTCGCTAATCAAATGTAGTTTATTAACTAAATTCTTTGGAATTTATTTTGGTATCGTCTTTTTTTAATTATTTGAGTATTATTGCATGCATTCCGTTTGTACTTAATTTGTTTGTATTTCTTTAAAATTGACATCTAAATGCGCCAGATGGCGCTCGCCTATCGAAAATGTCGGCCGCTGTTATCGGCATCGAAAATGCAACTTTGCGTTCGCGCGCTCTTCAACGATTTGAAACGTGCGCTCTCAGTGCACATCAGCGCCGTCATTCTTGCATGACCAATCATGCTCTTTGGTCAGATCAGTGTCGTTACTTGGACTCTGCTTGTTGCTGCTAATAAAACTACGTGCCATATCCTCCAGCGCAGCAGCATTGCGAATGCCACAGTCTAACGGCTCATCGTTCTCATACTTAAGCGCATCATTGGCCCGCTGCTGTTGCTGCTGCTGGCTTGCCTCGGCCGATGCCTTGGCCAAATCGTGCAGATTCTGCACAACCTCATCAATGATGGGCGCACCCGATACCATGCCCATCGCCGGCAACGAACCCAATCCGGCCAAATTGTGGCGCCGCATCTCGGCCAGACGATTCGTGCTCAAATTGATCAGAGCATTCATCATAACCTTGTTTCGCTGATAATCCTTGCGCAAGTGCTGGCGTATCTCCGTGTGGCAGTGCTCGTTGTTCGTCACGATTATCTCGCCGGTGTCCGTCGTCGTCACCCGAGCCTTGCAATTGAACTTGCGCGACAAATTGCACTGCCAATATTTTTTATCCTTGCGCACGTATTGAATGCCGAACGTGTGCCCATCGTGGACCAGCAGCGGCTTGCCGCGCTGGCTCAGCATGAACTCGAGCTTGCCTTGGAACCAATGTTCGCCGGGTGCGACTACAATATACACAAGATAGCCAGCATTGAAAGTATGTGCACGAGTGTATGTGTGTGTGTGTGTGTGTGTTGTCTCTGTGTGTGCTTGAGTGTGTGTGTCTGTGTGTGTGTGTGATTGAATGACTGATTGATGACTGGACATTCACAAATGAGCCCCGTTATTAAAGTCTCATGCAGTTACCATGAGTTAGGACTTACCTGACTGCTTAAAGCTAACTTAAGGCACGCTACTCTCATGTGTCTAAGCTAGGCTTAGACAATTAATATATTAGAAAATTTAACTAACAATTAGTATCAGCTGACAAGTCACATAAAAGCTGAGCTGACATAATACTTGATCTAATTGTAACATTTTGTCTATTCAATATATCTTTAGCTTAGCTTAGACAATAAGATTACGTGCCTTAGTCCATAAATTGTCAACTCATCAAACAGATCAGATCAGTTCAGTGCAAGTTCAGATCTCATCCGAATCAGATGAAAAGGGTTCGACAATGGTCAGAGTAAGTTTCATTTTTCCATTTTACATTCGGTACATACATACATATGCAAGTCGTATATATATATATATATACATACAAATAAACGAAAATTAAATCAATGAATTTCATCTAGACAAACTAACTAAGCGGCTTCCAGCCGCAATAAATTATGATCAACTTATGAACTAATTCCTTTAGATGTTCTCGATCTTGAAGTTGTGTCCGCTGCCCGGCGATATCGTTATGGAGTCGATCACTTGAGCACTCTCCGCCGAGCCATCCGCACTGGCATTGATATCCACATGCTGCTGCCGCCGCTGCTGCTGCTGCTGCTGCTGCTGCTGCTGCTGCTCAGCTGCATCCATTTGGCTGGCAGTGGGCGGCGGACTCTTCATGCCCAGCGGCGATTCGTTGGCATGCATGGAGGTGGAGTGATTGCTCCGGTTGGACTGTGGACTCTGGTCGGCCAACGGCAGCAGCGTGGAGCCAGCTGCTCCCAGCTCTAGGTGTGGCGAATGCTGCGAGTGCTGTGGCAAGTGCATCAGATTCGGATTATTGTGCATCATATTCTGTATGACGCTATGGGAAGCTGCTGCAGCGGCGGCGGCAGCGGCTGCAGCTGCGGCCGCTGTTGCTGTTGGCGCTGGCGGTGGTGGCGGCTGAGGTGGGGGCGGAGGCGGCGGACCTGCTGTCATCCCATGCTGATCCATACTGTGATGCTGCACCAACAGATTGGGCAATGCCTGCGTCAGCTGATGATGCTGCTGTTGCTGTTGCTGTTGCTGCTGTTGCTGCTGCTGATGATGATGGTGATGGGGATGATGGTGATGGTGATGATGATGAGGGCCAAGGGGCAGAGCTGCTCCAGCTGCTGTTGGAGTGGGCTGACTGGCATAAGGATTGCCGGCTAACCGCCCAGCTGAGCCGTGATGATTTATTTCCAAGACACTAGCTGTGGGCGCGACATCGTAGCTGAGCTGGCCAGGATTGGGATTGGGCGTGACAGTAACTAAATTGCTGCTGCCGCTGCTGCTGTTGTTGTTGCTGCTGTTGGCATTGCTGCTGTTGGTGTTGGTGTTGCTGTTGCCACTGCTGCTGCTGCCTCGCATGTGCGGCATATGATTGTGCACGCCCGTGGCGGATATAATCCGGCCCAGATGCGTGATGCAGCGCGCTCGGCACATGCTGATTCGATAGGACTTGCACAGCCAATAGGTCTTCATGCCCTGCTGTGTGGCGACGGTGTTGTTGCGATTGAAAACGCAATTGCCGTGCAGCAGCGATGTGGTGGACAACATGACCATGTTGCTCCCATCTGATCCGGAGTAGCAGTTGCAGCGTTCGCAATAAATATTAAGTATACGTACAATTGTGGCAGAGATTAGTTGGGGGCAAATCTTTCCAAAAACAAACAAATGCTTTACGAATGTTATGTACAAGAGGAGCAAGAGAGCAAGAGAGAGAGGCTAACATTTCGGATTCGGGAGGTTTGGGAAGTGGGCAAAAGCATTTAAAAATATATTTAAACAAAAAAAAAAAAAAAAACTTAAGCTTAAACAAATGTTATGTACAATTTAAAAGTTTTCTTTTTTTTTTTTAGAGGGGATTAGGCAATGGGCAAAAGCATATAAAACCAATTCAGGCATCAAGGCTGTGGTTAAGCTAGAGATGGAAACCACATGCGTACGTCGTCCTTGCTTAAAATTCAAATTTGTTTACAAATGACGCGCGCAATATATTAATTTTCGCTGTTTATCAGATTCTTCTTCTTCGTCAAGTATATTAATCTCTTTTGTTTCGAATTATGTTAACGAGTTCTCATTAAAGTCGTCAAAGACATCCCCAAGACTAAAAGGTATCGAGTATACTTTGCACGTGAAATTTGAAATTGCTTAAAATTCATCGCTCTTTTTGCCGATAGCAGAAAGTCTGCTAAGGACATCTCTAACTCAACGAAGATCAAATCTACGTTGCTCGCGAAATTTGAATAGTTACAAAAGTATTTGGAACACAACTCGTAATGATATTCGCAACATCGAGTTGTCCATCGGTTTCCATCCCTGTGGATTAGTAAATTGCAAGACATGGAATATTTTGATGATATGATGTTCAAATATATGAGCCGAGCGTATGGAAACTCAAAGTCAAAGCGAAGTAAACATGCAACAGAAATGATGTTTATATAAACATGAATGTTTTGATTTTGATTATAGCTGTGTACACCTACTTGACGGTATGTCCATATGATTGGCAAAGTTCTTGGAGTAGTCGCTGGGCATATACAGCTCATTGGGATATTCGGTGGCTGGCCCAATGCCCAGACCACTGCTGCTGCTGCTGTTGTTGTTGTTGCCTCCGTTGTTGTTGCTGCTGTTGTTGCTGTTGCTGCCTGGCAAGTTGCTGGAACTGTTGCTAGCTGCGCCAGTGTTGCCCGTTGCCTTGTAGAAGTTGTTGTAGTCCAAATTGAAGGCCGGCGCAAATGGATTACGCAGCGAGTTCATCGCCGTCGACGAGGATGCCGAGCTGTTGCTCGTGCCGGCAGCGCTGCCCACGCTACTGTGATGACCCTCGCCCTCGCGCTTCAGGCTGCCTAGATCGTAGCGCGGCTCCACCATTGATATGTGTGGTATGGGTGGCATGAAGAACTCCTCCGCATTCAGTGCATGCTCCATGCTACCGCTATCCGCATTATCGATGCCATCCACTGATCGCCGCAGCTGTTTGCGCGAGTAAATCGACAGCGAGTCGCTGCTAAAGTCGGCGGGCGCTGATCTCTTGCTCTGCAAATACAACAGGTGATTGCCATCCGTTCGACAGGTGCTCGGCGAGGCTGTCGGCGTGCGCGAGTTGCTCTTTGGCTCGATCTGCTCTGCATCGGATTTGCTGCTGCTGTTATTGTTGTTGCTGCTGCTGTTGTTGCTTTGGCTGCTGTTGGGCTCGTCGCCGGCGCCAGCGGCGGCATTCGTCAGCTGCCCAGACGATTTTTCGGACACATTAGAGCCGGGCGGACTGTTCGAGTTGGTCGCCAGCCCCTTGATCTGCAGCAGTTGGCCAATTTTCATAAAGGATTGCAGCTCCGTGTGCTTGACATTAACAACGCCTTGGTACATGAACTCCAGCAGCTCGCACATTATATTAAAGCTCACATCTTTGAGTATGACTGCAATGGAGGAAAGAGTGAGACAGGGATATTATTTACTGGATATATATTTAAGACGTGAATGGATTGAGACAGAAATGTAAATTGAGCGAAATTCAATGTGCTGCATGCCACGTTCCTTTCGCCTGCGATTTAAGGGCATTAGCTAACATTAATATGAAGCTTAATCATCCAGAATGCACGGGAGTCAAAACGATGAATCGAGTTTTATATTTTGGCATTGGAATTTTGTTTTCTAATTATATATATTACGCTCTATATACCGTATATATGTACGAGTGTGTGAGTCTCTGGGTAGGAATAAAAAACATGATCAGCTTGAAAGGAGGTCACATTCATAGTGGAGATGTTATCATCGAAACGTTCAAATACTAAATCAATACATAACAAAAAAAAAAAAAAACGCACAGCTATAAACAGCTATGATAAGAGTACTGAAAAACTTAAATATAAAATATATAATTATAAAACAAAAAAAAACGCTCTACAACAGTTGAACAACAAGCAGAAGAAGAAGAAGAAACTCAGCCATAACTAAGTAAATAAATAGCATCCCATATTATCGCCGCTGGATGACGAAACGGTTCGCTGAAACGGTTCGAATATTTTCAATATTTTTCTGAGCTTCGCTTCTGTTGAGGCGCTGGTCCACATACGGAGTTTGACCCGCGGTTCACCATAAAATATGCCAAATCCAATTTGAAAAACCTATATATCATATTTGTTTTCAAACTCGTACTGGAAGATCCAGTGAATACTGGCTATGAAGAACTTTATTTATATTTTATTGGACAGAATTTGAGATGGAGATTTATCGCGCTGGCAAAACTAATCAAATTGATCTAGCTCTATATATGTATATTTAAAAGAGCAAGTGATATTAATAATAACATGGTTAAACCCATTTAGTCGTGATCCTAGCGGAAAACCCCAAAATCATTAGCACCTGATAAGACGATGGAAAGTACTAGATAGTATATAATTAAAAAATAAGAGTCTTTTATATAGAATAAAAAAGAACGGATATTATGCCAATATATATATTATATTATACTAATATATGTACACAAGGAATCACAAAAAATATGCAAAATTCTCTTGGCTAATTTTTTATCAACATTAATCCCAGCTCAGCAGCTACTCCCATATGCATGCTCGTTGTCATTATCTAATCATTATCATTGCCTAATTATCTACATATTCATGATTATCTTTCACACCGCCAGCCCAATACACAACTAAGCAAATCAAAATATTTTGTCTCATCAGCTCATAATAGGCTGCTAACAACATCTAGTTAAATAAATAAAAAATTAAATACAATATTATCTCTTGTTCTCAATAACAATTTCTATACATATATACACCCATATACACTTGGTCTGTCATTTGTTGATCTGTTGCTTAATCTCGTGTCGGCTATGGCAAGCCGAGCCGTCATCTATCCCATCCCATTCCATCCAATCCCATTCAATTGCTATCTGCTATTCGTATCTGTGCGTCGCCACGTCCGTGTTTGTGAGTAACGCAAAGATCAAAATCCGAGCAATTTATATATATAAATGGAGATAATAACCCTCAATCGATCGATCTAGTTGCCATCTATATAAAAAATGCTATATGCATATATATAGCTATGCATGAGCTTGTCGGCTGATCCTTAGTTAGATACGCTCGAAAAGCGCAACTAATCAAAATGTAAACTTAGGTTCATATGCCCTAAAGTGGAATGAAAGGGAATATTGGCTTACGGGATAATAGGAAGAAGCTGTCACAGAATCCATAAGGATAAGGCATGTTTAATATTCTTAAGCTATATTTGTGTGTATGCGAATGAAAGATCATTTTTGTGGAGCGGAAGTTTAGGATATCTTCTAGTCGAGCACGCCTGACTAGAGCCCTCTCAATATAGTCTATAAGCAATCGTATCAATCGATCTGTGTATGATCCAGCTATCTGTTAGTGATCTTTACTATATCTGATGCTACAAAACAAATATATAAATATATTTTATATTTATTGGTACAGACTGTCACACAAAGCGATCTTTACAGAGTCAGCATGATCGAGTCTCACTCGATCACACACATTGAAATATTTTATTGATATTTGTATAGCCTGAACACAAATCTGTAGATAAACTTTGTCTAAAGTTCACGGAAAATGTGATAAATACGCATAGAGTGAGTATGCTCTTGATAAGAAGCAAGATCGAAGCAACCCAAAAACCAAGTGACAATTCGGGCACGATCAACGATCGTCAACTGTGTATGCTGCATATGTATACTATGTATTATGTCTGTATATATATACACATATATTTATATATATATATATAGATGTCGTTGTCATCTCTGTTTTATGAAACTGAACCCAAGTTGATCTCTGCTGATATCGCATAGCTCTATATGGCAGATCATCGAATCAAAGCAGCCGCAGCAGCAGCTCAACGAATGCGCAGGACTGTGAATACGATATATATGTATGTATATATGTATATATGTATGTGTATAGCTATGTCAAGTAGTTCTGTTCCCACCCATTGTCTCGAACACACGCCCACTTTAGGCGAGCGACCAATAAGATTGCAGTCGATCGACTCTATATACGAAAAAACACTTTTATTTTATGATTATGATAAATGTTTATCGAATCAGAACGACAATTGATTTCGTTTCGTTTTTTTTTTCCATGGGCCTTCTCTATTTCGAATTGGAATTGCTATTGGAATTGGAGTGGGCTGTCAGCGCACAAACATTAATAATATACATGTTATCAGTTAACGCCATATTAGTCCGACATTCATAGTGTTGCTGCTAGCCATATAAATAGTACAATCTGATTAGAGAATGCGACGAGTGCCTGATCACGATCTACCCATAACACGTATCCCAACAAGGATATTCATACTGGGCAACATATGCGGTCCCGTATTCCAATTGGAATATTTCTACTGCGATAGTTTAAACTAAAACTGAACGGTCCTTAATTATCTTAAATCGCAAATGCCTACTCTATAGTCCATGCAAATATATATAATATATCATTCTTTTTTTCTTGTTATGTTCTGCATAATCTCTATGACAAATAATTTATAAATATTATTCAATATTCATCATTTCCGGTTATTTTTCTTTCTTCTATCGCATCCAAACATTTGGTATTTTGTATATGAGCTCAGGTAAATCCTATTCAGATAATTGTTCAAATTTAGATAATAAATTAGTTTCATTGAATTCAAAAATATAAATTTTGAATATACCCAGACATATCGAATTTATATTGCTTGCCTTGAATGATACAAAATGATTTTTTGACCTCGTATCCTAATATCATTTAAAGATTATAGAAATCTATTTCGATTGTGATTTGAGTGATTTCCTAAATAAATGAAATCATATCAACTTGTCCTGAAGTCGACGCTTTTCTGTAGTTACCTTGTTACCTTGTTATATTTTGGATAAGGATTATCAAACTGTTTGGGCATTAGCACAATGAATTGACGAGACCGATAAGTAAAGTGAATCTAAATCTATTTATTTCTGCTACCGACTTTTGAATCATAAATTAAAAATATTGTTTGGCCAGCAGAAGAGGTCCATAAAAAAGCCAAAGAACTTTTTCAAATGCCTCAAAGTCAAAGTCTGATATTAGTTATATGATACACCTATAAAATGTGCTCCTGGTTCGCATACGTCAGCAATGCGACATGAATGACACTTGCTGGACGCAGAGGCGTACGATGGGAAGAATACTGAATATTTGGGGAATTACATTTGGACGATTATATGTATATTGAGGGAAAGATAAGAAACATTTTCGGAATAATATATGTTATGGAGATTAAATGTAAATGGAGATTAAATACTCTTTTATATCGTAAATATTTAATTTGATGTGGGATTTTGCCATAGGCAGTAATATGAATTTGATTTGGTATATAGAAAATTTGGAAAGAATGGATTATGGTATATCAGAACTATTCCATATTTACTTAAAAATAAAGTTATGTTTTACGACCCCCAGTTGAAATATATGGCTTCCTGAATACGCCGCCCCTGCTACTGGTTAGTGTTCTAGTAGTATTGATGGCAATAAAAAAAATTTGAGTTTGATATTTACGACAAGTTCATTCGGTCGATATTATATTATCTACATTTATTGCAGCTAATATCAGCAACAGCTCGCAGCTCCGATCGCTGTAGCACTTGAAGAGGAAACACTATAGCTATCGTCTAGCGTCTGTAATTGGTTTAGGTTTACTTACTCCTATACCCTAAGCCCATTGAAAGTTGCTCAAAGGGGGCATATTGGTATGGATGAATATGAACTATATATGTATATATATTCTTGATATTGATCGTAATCAATAGCTGGGATAATCATTCTGTTGCTTTGCATAAGAATATAAGATATAAGTTGAAAATTTTTAAAGTTCTAGATTTATACATTTATCAAAATCGATTGTATATCAATCGATAACTTTTATACATTTAGTATATGTAGGAATATACACACTTAAAATCCATCTCAGTTTTTAGACAATTCTTCTCAATTTTCTCATCCCCTTCTTCATATTTGTAGGGTACCTACTAGTCGGGAGAGAAAGTGAGCGAGATTTCTCTGGAGCTTATTAATTGGCAGCAGAGCACGCATACCCCACAGTAGGCGTCTTTGCGTCTTATCTGACCAACTGGCCATAAGTCAAAAATCTTATTTTACGATTTCAAATGATACCAAAAGCAGAGTACCAGGCATATATGCCGGGCATGGCCTGATAAACACTCAAGCTGGTACTTATTGCTGTTTATGCCAATAATAAAACTTTAACGAAATCGAAACAAAACTAGAGGAGAGTATGAGGAAGGAGAAGATAATATACGAGGATTAACGCTGTGTGTGCGAGGCCAACAAAATGGCGTAGATATCATGTTAGAAGTGCCTAGTCGCATGAATGGGCATATATACGAGTATACGCAGATATATATAAATATGTCTGCTTCTTAAGTATTTTGTATATATCGATCGGCAACAAGGCAGCAACAACAAAAATAACTACAACAGTAACAACTGGAACTGTAACAACAACCATGGTTATATCAATAGAGCAATTCATATCGCTTTGGTTACCAACTCGAGCGTCAGAGCAACCCTAATCAATATCTCGAAAAAGTCTTCAAGTGCCTTTTTCAACTAGAGACGGAAGCGTGTCGAAACTACTTCTCAATATAATTCCAATACTCGTTCAATTGAAGTGCAAAGAGAGTATATTGGTTTTGTGCAATGGAAACTAGAGTATTTCAAATCTTTGATACGTGTCTCGTCTTCTCGTCTGATCTGTTGGTTTGATTGGATTTTATTGCTCAGATTTCAAGTTTAGCCTAAATCTGGTATCCACAATGTGTTGAGAGAGTATTACTGTCAATCTAATCTATAGATCGAACTCTCCTTGGATGCATGACCTATCGATAGATTAGATATATTTGTAATCCACTTTATTGATCATCAAGTCTAAGTACTAAGCACTTTAATCACAAATATAATCCAAGTACACTCGTGTCACGCCAGTCAGCACGACACGCGTGCATCTCTAGCATAGACGGACAGAAGTGCCGTTAGAAGTGGCAGCCGGGTAAAGGGGCAGAGGGTGGGGGAGGGGCCAAGGGAGCGGACAACCAGTTGCTCGGCTAATGTTGCTCGTTGGGCAATAAATGATTGTTGAGCGCGATAAAAAGATAAAATGTTTGACTTTTTGTTGTTGTACAAGTTGTTGTTGTTGTTAGAAGTGTAACACGCAGGAGCAACAACCAACAACCAACAACAACTGACAACAACAACAACGGCAAGCAAATCATTTGGCTTGTTAGCACCTTTTATTCAGTTGTTGTTGTTGTTGTATTATGACTTGGTTTATTTATAATAATTTGTAGCCCATAGCATTATTTATAGCCTATATTAATATTCTTTATCTTTGAAAATATTAATAATACTTCTAGTACTGTTCCATTCTATAGTTTTCCATACCCTTACACGCACTCGAAATGGGTAGGCAAAAAGAGACACCTATATATATACGTACGTCATGTGTATTTCGAAACCGATCGATAAATATCGATAATAATTATTGATTGAATTTAACAAACATATAGGGGAAATGTGTAACGCAGCAAGAAATCTACAATGAAATTGATTGTGAACAAGAAAATGAATCAACAATTCGATACTTCGAGGGTATTTCCAAGTACGTCATTTTGAACTAGCTGTTGTAGGTGTTGCTGTTGTTGTTATTATTATAGTTAGGTAGCATATTTCTACAGCTACTTGAAAGATAAAATATTGTTGTTTATTGCCGCTTGATCTGATAAAGCCACCGTGCAGCAGGCGTGTAGAACAAGCGAACGAGTCAGGCAGACCCCAAGCCCAAGCCCAACCTCAACCCCAACCCCGATCCCGATCTCGAACCACAAAGCCCAAACTCAGCCATTGGCAGGCGATATGATATCCATATGAACAATTCCAGAGTCCATGCACCAATATCTAGGTTGAAGTGAGTTAAGCATTGGATCTACATTTGATGAGGTCAGCAACGTACCCAACTTCAAGTGGACGAGCGGGCAACCTTATCACAAGCGGAGCACGAGCAGCGTGTGATGCATGTGTGCATATGCATGACAAAGGGATGGGGGTTGGCGTGTGGATATCAGTGTGGATGTGAAGGAGTGGGTAGTACGAAGAGACAACGGGAATCTAGAGACAATATGGCGACAGCTGCCATATGTGGATGTGGAAAGTGAATGGATGGAACGCTGTGGGATGTGGAATGTGAGTGTGGATGGGCATAGAATATGGGAATGAAAGATGTACTATGGATAAGGATTTGGATGCGAAGCAGTGGAAAATGTGAGATGTGGAATGTGGATGGGAATGAATATGTGAGTTTCGATGTGATAGAGCTGAGACAGCAGCCAATGGGGATGTGGATGCTGAGAGTGGGGAATGTGAATATACAGATGAGGTGTGGAAACAATGAACTGATAACGTGGCACTAGCTAAATATGCTTATGTCGAGATATGTAGAATATGGAATATGGATTATAGATTATGGATTTTGAATATGGATGTGGAATGTGAAGCTGAATGGGAATGGATATAGAAATATGGATCTGTAACAATTTAGATTTGGATGTAGGGGAGTGGCAACAAGGAACTAGCTGCAACGAGAGACAACGTGGCGACAGCTAACCATGAAAGATTATCAGCAGCAGTGGGTATTTGATTTTTGATTTATCACTCAAGCAAAAGAGTGAAGCAAGCATAGGCATATACACACATGAATACATATATATATCTTTATATATATATAGAGCACAGTTTGGTTCGTTGTTAACTCCGAAATGTGACATCGAATTTATTATAAAGTTGATTTATATCGACGAGCACTGCTTGGGCTGGCGTTTGACAATTGACGGGGGTGCTTAGATAAACTGACAGGTGGACGGCGATAAAATTTCCTGTCGATAACACGTAATACCGGTACAGTAAATGCAAGTTAGAGCGAACCATGTCTAGACTTTAACTCAACTCTAAGTCTAAGTCTTGGCAATAGAAAGATTCCTCTTATGCTAAACTATTCATAGATTCTTGGCATGATTTAAATATGAGATGCTAATAAGTTTTTGTTAGAAGCATGTTAATTGGAATCGTTATTATTATTAAAATTTATTATTTCGAAAATAGGATATACTTGCTAAACAGCACCAAGAGATACAACAATGTGTAAACTCTAAAGCTCGTAATTCCAACTCGAATCCTTGCTTTGGTACATAAATATTCTTTCCTATCCGGACAACTCTCACAATATAAACTCAACGAAACATTGCTTATTGGAATTATGTTAGATTAGAAATCTTGAATTCTATTCCAGTTCAGTAATAGCATTTACTGTACATTCCACAGCTTGGAAGCCGCCGCGTGAACATTTTCGGCAAACAACAGCTAAACAAATCGGAGCACCGCAAAAAAAAATATATATATAAAAATAAAAATAAAAATAAAAAAGAAACAACAGCAACTTGTGAAGAGAACGTGAGCAAAGTGCAAATAGAAAGGGAGCGGGAGAGTCTGAGAGAGGGTTGGTTGACTTGGTTTACTTACTGATTGGATGCTGGCAGGGATTGGTCGTGAATATCTCTTGGAAGTATGGACTGCATATGGCCAGAACGATTTTGTGCGCCTGCAGCAGCTTTCCATCGCAGGCCAACGTGACGTCCACTAGATCGCCGCGGTCGTATAGATTCTGGAAGCCGCTGGCAATATTGTCCTGGAAGTTCTTCCAGCAAAGCTTAAACTCATCATCCATGGCGCTCGCCCGCCAGCCAGCCAGATATTAATTATTATTATATATTTATATATACTAATGTATATATATATATATAAATAAATATGTTAATTTTATTATTTGCTGCAATTATTTTACTTAAATGCAGAGAAATCACGAGCGGTAGCTAGAGTCTGTTTTTCTTTTCTTTTTTTTTAATGATTCTTGTTTATTTGCTTTGGGCCGTGATTTGTTGGCTCGTTCACTTTGTGGCTGACATTCACAACTGAGATGCCACAGAATGTCAGATAGAACATAAACACAAAAATATATCTATATGTACGTGTGTATGAGTGCAAAAGCACGCTCACGAGCGCCAAATGCCGTCGCAAGCAAAATTCTAAGATGCGAGTGCTATTTAATTTCTGAACAGATGCTGCAGGCGATTTGTTTATTTTTGAGGTTCACGCGCACGAACACGAACCGTCTGCGACAACAGCCACATTGACTTTGATTTTGGTTTTAATTAACACTTTTTGATTTAAAACATTTTTATCAGAAAAGCGTGAAATGGCAGCGGACGCTGTTTACGTTTTGATGCGATAGAGACACAGAGTGAGCGAGAGAGCAACTAACGAACATGCGCACAAGCAAAACAGCTGTAGCAGCGGCAGTGTTGTATAATTGGTAACACCGTGGCGCATTTCTTACATTTCAAATTATGAATACAAAATTGTTGTCATAATTATACAACTAACAATTAATATATTTATAATAAAATATCGACATAAACTAGCGTTTGAGAATATAAATATACTTTGTTAACGCTCATACCCTTGTTTGGCAAACATAATTGGATACTATTCGATTTATTCGATCGATTTTCGATACATATGCGGACGAGGAGTATAAACTTATAAACCGCCAACATTGCTGATTGATAAGAGCTTATCTAAAATTTGTAAATTCAGCGACATATGTTGGTTGAGGTCGACTTGGCTAGTGCCCTGAAACCGTAGAGCCAAAATCAGTTTCTAGGTAGCAAATGCGAGCGACTCAGTAGATAACGTGGCCGTGTATAACCCACTTAGTGTTTTTAACAAAAACAAAGAGCTTCTTATCAGAAAACCGTGGATGGCTTGCACGTTAATTATATATATACATTTATACGTTCATAGATACCAATGTCAATTGGTCACCGGTTGATTTCTCTAATTTAGTGCTTTAAAAACGTTCAACTACTGCGGGTACAAGCGATCATTGATAATCTCTCTAGCGAAATGGGTGGTTGTTGCAGTAAGTATATCCATTAATATCAATCATTTTTAATAATTGAAATTATTTTGTTTGTTAATTTTCTTTAGGTAATCGTAAATCGGTTGATTTGCCAACGGTGCCGCCAGCGCCAGCAAAGCAGCGAACTACGACATTACCGGAATTTCCAACAGTTGCAAATAATAATTCCGGCATTTCTTCATTGGGTGCAGGAGGAGTTACAAATAGAGCACTTGAAGAGGATTAGTTCTACAAGAAGTGAATAATATACGTTAAATCAAGATATATATGTGTTTATTGTGTTCTTAATTTATACTTATATTAAATTTCATATTAGAAATCTAAATATCTATATTTTATAGTTATCAATATCCATGTGAAATCTGCTGTAATAACCAATAATTATAAATGTAATTCATTGCAAATATTTTGACTATCAGCGCCAACAGACATTGTACAACACTCGGAGCGCACCTGTTCATCTAAGGCACACATGACACAAAATAAAAAAATAAAAAAAACATGATTAACAATAACAATAAGTACTTATGGAAAGTAACTAGCAAGCAATAAACATAATTTGAAAATATAATTGTTGGTTCAATAACAAACGGTGTGCAACACTATAAACACACCAACTGACAGTGCTGCCAACTCTTCCGGACAAGAAATTGCTAAATTAACCTTTGAAACCTGCTAGAAACGGCTAGATCAAATTCAAGAATAGCCAGAAAAATAGCAATTTTAGTTTTTAGGAATTATATTTTTATTCGAAAATTGACACACAATTATCGAGTTTATTTATTATCCTTAAACAATGGATCTTGCAACCAGGTTTCCCGCGGTTTCTGTTTGTATTGAATTTTTGGCATTTTATTTTGCTGAGTCTATCACGTCTTTAGCTTAACGAACGATTTCAATAATTGTGAAATTCTTGTTAGAGATGGAAGAATATACAATAAGATGGCACGTCTGCAACTATATATTGTAGTGCAACAGATATCAATTAACGTGATGCCACCTTTCATGATTTGAAGGAGTGCTACCAGAATTTAAAATAATGCTATAAAGTGCCAGTTTGATTTTAAAAAATGCCACATTTCCCGCCACCAGCTAGTTTACAATTTTTCCTGCATTTCGCAGTTGAAAAAGGCCAGATCTGGCCAGTAAATGGCTAAGTTGGCAGCCCTGCCAACTGTTGCTTAGATACTTTAAAATACTTATACCGAGTAACTGATACACATGGCGCATTCATCTGGCATCACACGTGCATGCCACTCGTGTGTTTAATTTTTTTGTTCAATTTTCATTGATTATTTATAATAATTGATTCGGATATCACATAAAGATGGCCATACAAACGAATAAACGAAAAAGAAAACATGAAGATGCGGCCACAGACCAAGCCGATGATGCTGAAATAGCGGTACCCAAGAAGCTGCACAAAGAATCCGACACGCCAAAACGAAATGCAAAAGCAAAAGGCAAGGTGCCCGATGAACAGACAAAGTCAGTCCTGGAAGAAGAACAGCTGGGAGAAGAAATTGAAGCAAGAGGGAAGAAGAAGAAGAAGAGTAGAAAGCCTCAACAGGTTGATCAACAGGGCGAGGAGCCGGAGACAACAACAAAACTAAATGACAGCAACGAAGAGCAGGCTGAACTCCAAGAAGGCCAAGAAGTGCAAGAAGAGTTTGAAGATGAGATTAGTCCCGATTCGGGCATTGAGCCCGAAGAGAAACCTATGCGATTTCCTAATGATTTCAAAATGCTGAATTTTCGAACCAAATTGCTTGGAAATAATTTTATAACAGGTAAATTGTGATTGAGATTATGCGACATTCAATTGATTTAATATTTTTATAGAGTTGAGGCATTTTCTGTACATGTGCCAAATCCGTCCAAGGATAGTGGCCAAGTATATTGAAAAGCGTGGCAAACCGTTGGAGCTAGCCGAAGCCTTTAATCGCATTGATAAGAGCAATGTGCTTCATTTGGGGTACCTCTGCGAGGCGCTGCAGCGCGTCATAATGGAAATACTCACGAATCAAAAGGAACACATGGAATCGGCTGCACATGCCGGAAGATATTTTCTCAAATCCCATGGCCTTATGTTGGAGCAGTTGTTGCAATCGGCGCAGATGAACCATCGCCGCAATGCACTCAAATTGCTCACAGCAATAGTTTGCGTGGACCCACAGCTGGGTCGGCAAGTGCTCAACTCCTACGACATACTCTCCAATGTAAGGATGATGGGCGAGATGCTCTCTCATTCGAAGCACGATTACAATAACGAGGATACTGTGCGCAAAGCATATATACACTTCGTGCTCTCGTTTCTGGTGGATGGCAATGCCTTGCTCATTCGTAACATTCTAGATAGAGCTCATCTGATTCGAGAGCTCGTTAAGGGTCTCGTCTACGATGATCAAGTGACCGCTTGCGTCGTGCTTAATGCACTTCGCCAATATGTTCTCGAGAATCCCAGCATATTGAAGACAAAGAAGGTGCATGTTTTCGATTTGGAGTGCTGCAAATATTTGCGACGCCTCTACGACTGGCAAGGTCCTCAAGGTCTAGTTGCCTGGTACAGTAGCAGACGCAAGAATGCCGCAACACTAGCAGCAGAGAGTGTGCCGGAGGGGCGCGAAGCTGTAGCCGCAGCTGTGCATAAGCTGCTCCTGCTGCTCTTCACCTCACGCAAGTATGGCATCAGCTTCGATGCGATGTCCAATTATCGTCAGAAGCACAACAAGCTGCAAGGCAAAGTTTTGGGCTCACTTCACCGTCCATATGCTGATCCACTTAAGATGGAGTTGATACTTAAGACGCTGCAAGCCTGTCCGGATCTGGGCAGGAATACGGTACGGAATTTCGCCTCCATTGTAAATCCCATACATTTAGCAGCGTCCGATTTACCAAATGCCATTGATATGCTGGCCAAGATCATTGAAACCTTGCCACCAAGCTCTCTGTCCGTTGCCCTGGACAAGATGACTCTAACTGACTTTAGCTATTGGATCAAGGAGGTGTGTTTGCCCACCGAGGCGCTGCTGCACATCGTTAGCAAGAATATGCTGAAGAGTAAGGATTTCTCTGTAAGATTGGCTGTGAATCGTTTACTTCTTGCGATGATGACGCAGTACAGCAACTATGTGAACGCCGTCACCCTGAGGGAACAGTCGAAACGAGCAGGCAATTCGTTGCGTAAATTTAAATTCGAGCTACTCAATTACTTGCTAATCAACTTCCCACCTATCGAGGGCATACTGTACTCACTGTACCAAAGTATCCAGGAGCGAATGGAAGAAAACGTAAATGTGCTGGAACACCTGTCGGTTACCCTAGAGCTCATCTTGATTATGTGCAAAGAGAATCGTGCATTCGTTAACAAAACGAGTCAAATTCTTGATTATCTGGATGTGTTGCGTCCGTTGTACGAGACGAACTTCGACGAGGCGGTCGAGAAGGCAGAAGGTCAAACTGAACTCTTGAGCAAGGTTGAAAAGATTAAGCTGGAGCTGAAGTCGATAAAGACGATTTTGCTGCTCTTCCCACGTTCGCTGCATCCCCAGGAGCAGCTGTTCGAGAAGGTGTTCCGATCGTTCATCAAGGCCTATATGCTGGAAGACGATTGGGCAGTTAAGGCAGAGGCTGGCGCGCTGTTGCATAGCCTGCTTCAGAACACGGGCATGTTCGATTCGTCGAGCTACGAGATTGATATTTGGCTGGAGGCACTGATTGGTTTCAACGGTCAGACGGTGGACAATGTGACAACCATTTTGCTGACCATACTCTCATTGGATCTGACAGAGGTGGTGCAACAGTCCACGCAGAATGCGGCCGAGATAGCCAGCAATGTGGAGAATCTACGCAAGCTTTTCAAGCAAATCGAAGAGGGCCAGACGGTCCAGGCGTACGTAGAGACATTGACGCTGAGCAAAATGATGCCTCTGCTGTTGCAGGGCGTTGAAATTGAACCGCCATACGATGCTTATGTTGAGCTAGTCTCGGTGTTGCTCTATCACTATCACACAAAGCCGGAGCAGGTGGAGCAGCTGTACAGCAGCCAGCTGTCTGAGCACAAGTCGTACATGCAGGTCGGGCAGCTGTCTAAATTGCCTGCTGGCATTGCTAGCCATTGGCCTCAATTGGCCCAATTGCAGCGGGCTGTGCTGGAGTCTTCGAGTGAATCCTTTGAGCAGATATTCAAGCCCGCAGCTGCGGACAGCGAACACTTTGAGCTGCAGCTGGAGGACGGCAACAAAATGCTGCTGCAGCTCAGCCTGCGTAATCCACATCGTAACATGATCTATGCACACGACTTGCTCTACATGCTCTGTCAGCTGGTCGACAGCAAACAGCTGAAGGCACAGCAAGCGCAGCTGATAGCTGACTGCTTGATTCGACTGCTGCAAATAGCCCAGCAGCTGGATGGCGGACAGCAAGTGCAGGTACCCAATGAGATGGAGCAGGAGCAGCAGCAGCAGGAGGAGTCGCACACCCAGCGCTTACTGCACTACATCTACAGCATCCGCCTGAGTCAACTCCGGGCCACTCAATTGCTCAGCGAGACGAGTGAAACGCAGCTGAATTATGTGCGCTGCTTGCGTCGGCTGACCGAGCACTGCCGCAGCCTGGACAAATTTGTCAGCTACACTGGCTACTACAGGCAGCAGCTGATTGTTGGCTTGCAAATAGCGCTGAATGATCCGAAAGCCGTGAAATCCGCTGCGCAACCAACTCAACTCTTTGAGTGCGTTGCCCTTGTGGATGCCTTTGAGCTGAATGCCAGCGAATGTGCAGAGATGTTGCAGATGCTCACCAGCAAACTGCCGGCGGAGGATTACCTTTCGTCCACTGGCAAGACGAATCATTACTACGATCTTATGTTGCGTCTGTTGAGGCGGCTGGCTCAGCTGGAGCAGCCCATTGATTGCAGCCAGTCCATGCTGCAGCTGCAGAGCTATTATGGTGAGTTCTGTGAGCGAGTTGTGGTGGCCGAACAGCTGGAGCAACTGGACTCAGCGCTGCTGGAGTTCCTAAGCAGTCAGCATCATCATTTGGCTGGCTTCAATGGAGAGTTCTTCAATAGTTTCTTCTCCACCTCGAATCGCAAGCTAAGCAAGTCAGCCATTCGACTGGCTTGTCTGCTCCTGGAGCGCAATGTTAAGCTGGCTACGACGTTTGCTCAGCTGCTGCCGGACCATGTGGAGCAAAAGGAATTGATTTATCCACTGCTGGAAGTTGCCTTTAAGCGTGGCTATCAGCTGGAGCAGTCGCTGCTGCAGCGTTGCTATCAGAGCTACAAGAATGGCATCCTCAAGAGCATCGAGAAGCCGCAGAAGGCGGCGCTGATCTATCGCGAGCATGAAACGGCGAGTGCGTCACTCATAGCGATGTGCATGCCCAAGTCCGAGTGTCTGGATTACTGTCAGAAACAGCTGAAATTCGATGCAGTTGAGCTCTTCCAAATGCGAGTGCTCAACGAGATTTACAATCAGGCATACACAAGCAGTAAGGATGCAGTGCAGCAGTCCAATGTCTTTGTTAGCTATGTCAACTTGAATGTGCAAATGCTGGCGCTTGATTTGAAGAAACAGAGCGTTCAGCTGGAAAAGCTGGAGCAACTGGCATTCAATTGCTACGACTGGTGGAAGCGAGTGCCCCAACTGGAGGAGCAGCAGCTGGACTGGAGTCGCCTGTTAACAGCTTCTCATTGGCTCAACTTTTGTCGCAGCTGTCTGAAGCAGGCCATGCACATGCCCGAGGAACAGCATCGTTCACCCGAACAGGATCACACCAATGGGCTTTTGCTCAAGCTGCTGGCTTACTTGTGCGATCAGCTCTACCAGGACTACGATGAGGAGGTGGAAGAGAGTACAGATGCTGGGCTCCTATATGAGATGGCCTGTACCCATTCCTGCTGCTATGACCATTTACTAGGTGAGCCGAGCGAGGTGAAGACACACTTGCTGCAGCTGCTGGAGACGTTGGCAAGGAAGGCACCAACAGCTCTGCAAAGCTCGCACATTCCCATCATCCTGGGCGCCTATCACGCACGTTTGACTCCCGCCGATCGTTACGCTTTGGCACTACTGGAGCATTATGAGCGCTTCGATGTGGGCTTGGACCAGTATCGTCCGTTTATCTGGGGCGAGAGTGCAGTGGCCCACTACGCGTTGCGCGCTGCCGACGAGGATGAGCGCGCCAAGCTGCAACAGCAGGAGACGAACGTTTCGCAGGCGCTATCCCTAATTGTGCGTTCCTCCTGCCAATATACCATGGAGAACTTTCCCATTTGGCGCACGCTGCACGCCAGCAAGCAGTTGCCTGAGCTGGAGTTTGTTAATCCCGCAACCAAATCCCAGAGATTTGGAGATAATCGGCTGGAGCAGCGCATCGAGCAGGGTTGCACGGAATTCGAACAGCATGTGCGTCGACTATGTCCCAAGCGGGAGGATGTCTACGAGCACTGCTATGATCCAGCCTTTATCCTTCCCCTGATGATTCACTGCTTTGCGCCGGAGTCAGCGGTGCGTGCCCAATGGCCCGTCCAAAATGGATTGCTCGCCGTCAGCTTCTGTGCTTTGTCGTCCTTGGATAAGGACATGAGACTGGCTGCCGCCTGCTGTCAGCAAAGATATCGATCCCACTTCGAGCTGTCCAAGTTCTATGAGAAGCCCCTGTGGACGCAGGCCTACGACAATATACAATCCGGTCTGGCTGAGCTGCGCGACTACTGGCTGGCGCAGCGTCGCGTCCATGGAGGAACACCTCGTGTGCCGTTGATTCCCGTGCTCTTCATCGCGCACAGCTTCAACATCAGCAACGATCCCACGCACTTGCTATACAAGCGACTCATGATGTACTTGCAGCTGAAGCAGAGCTTCGACTTCCAGACTATACCCGAATTCAACATATTCTTTTACTCCCAGGAGCCGGAGCACCATCAGTTCAGAGAGTTCATTGTGCAGCTGCTGAGCAATGGCATCAAGTGCAGCGCTGATCTCTTCTTGCTGGTGTCCACGAACACGTTCAAGGTGTTGCTCAGCTTCTATGGCTCCAATCTGGCGACTCTCGACACCAATTTATTGCTCCTATCCGTGCTCTCCACGTGCGTGAAAATACCTGGTGCTGTGAAGATCATGTTGGAGCATGTCGGCATCCTATCCTGGCTAATGGGCGTCATACGCGACACTCAGTTTCATCAGTTCGACATCATTGAGGGCATCATTAGCATTGTCAACAATCTCTGGTATGCCATAGCTGGCAGCCAAAACGAACTGACGGATTATGCGCATGTCCAGCTGCGCCTGCAGCGTCTGGTGTTGCATCTGCTACCGCTGCTCTCGCCTCGTGTCTCCATACCTGGGCTGGCACGTCTGCTCAATGTGCTGCAGAAGAGCTCTGCCGCTTCTACTGGCCAGTATCGAGCCCTGTCCGGCCAGCAGCTAGATCTTTTGCTCGACTGCGTCTCTCGCCACTGGCCGGAGCACGTAGCAAGCATCCGTTATTTGAGCAACTTTGGCGCCACCTACGCCTGTTCCCGCTCCGATTACTGCGATCAACTGACCAAGGATGACAAGCTGGACACCCACTCGGTGCTAGCTTTATCCAGTTTGCGGCAATACGTCAGCAACTGGTGGCAAGCGCACAATCAGCCAGCAGCACAGCCAGATGAACTCGATGCCCCAACCCCTACTCCCTAGTTGCGTTTTCTATAGTCTTTTTAAGCCTAAAAAATTAATAATGTTGAAGTGTTAAGAATAATGTAATATTTGCTCTGAATATATATAAATACTTTGTACATTTTATTATATTACATTTATATATTTAATTATTGCGTGGATATAATATTTCGCATTTGTCGTATGGCTGTGACCAGACGAGGCTCGCAGCCCGAGCTGAGGTTGAGATACTGTTCGGGTGCAGCCTTAAGCAGAGTCAGGATCTGTGACAGCTGCAGATTGATGGTTAGGCCCAGTTCCTCGAGCACATTGGACAGGTATTCAATGTCCACGCTGAGCTGTGTGGCTGACGAGGCTGGCAGAGATTTGATCTGCAATATCTGCGCCTGGTACATCACACAGCACTGTTCCACGACCAGGGAAAGCAAGACATCAGCACAGGGTATCGCCTGCGTATACTTGATATTGCAGAGCTCGAGAGCTTGCTTCAGGAGTGCTGATGGTGACAGCAGCAGCGGCTCCAGGTGCTGTGGCAGCGTGAGTAGATATTGACCAATCTGGGTGATGCTCTCCTGTGGAGCGTAACTAAAAGCCGGCATGTTAATGCCTGACGAACTGGAGTAAGACTCTACGGGCGGACGTATATGCGCCAGGTGCGCCTCGATGGGCTGTAACAATATATTCAATGTGATATCATGCGTCTCCGCCAGATAAGTCTTCAGTGTGGCGTAGATCTGAGGGAAGATGCCCAAGCTATCGGAGCTAGTGGCCGCTGTTGCCTCGCTCCTCTTCTGCTGGTAGTCGGCTATGGTGGAGAGTAGCTGCTGATGCATGACACGTTCACAGGTCAGATAGATGCTGATCTCCTGCCCACTAGCTGGCTGCTGCAGCTTGTTGGCTAAGCTGGCCATGCGAGAATGCAGCAGTTGCTCGAACTGATGCAGCTGCAGCTGAAAATCGGTCAGGCACTGCAGCTGGGACATGGTGTACTGCAGGAGCGACCAGTTCTCGCTGCGGGCTGTGCCCTCGCTGTTGTTGCTGCCGAGACTAAGACTGAGCTGGCGCTGCGTGCGGCTGAAGTTCTCCAGTTGCCGCTTGAAGATGCCATTGAGCACCGTAATCAGTTTACACAAAGCCAAGTCGTTGGTTATAGCCTCACAGCGTGCGCACGCCTGCTGAAGCCACTCGTAGAGCTTGCGTGTGCTGTCCTCCAGATGACGCACTGCATCACTGGGCGTCGATTGATTCGAAAGCAAGCGATCCACTTGTGTAGAGAGCTGCGTCTCCTCGAGACGTGGATATTGTTGTATGAACTTGTGAAAGTATTCAAAGATCGCCTCAGCCAGTTGGCCATGCAGCTCACCGGGCAACCTAATCGACGACTGCTTTAGCATCGAGTTCAGGTGCAGCACGAAATTCTGATTGGCATGAGCATATTGAGCCAACAGTTCCAGACGCTCATTGGAGCTCTTTAGTAGCTGCAGAATGTGGGCATCACGTGTGGGCTGCAGAGCTGGCAAGAGCTCCGCAATGACCAGAAATGGCTGGCACTGAGCTACGTCCATCGATTCATCCGCAAACAGTTGCACACACCATTTCAATTGGCGTTGGCAATGCTCCAAGAGCTGGTCGTAGAAGAGCGTGAGGAAATGCTGTTGTGGCGACTCGCTCACCTGCAGCTCGAGCGTTTGCTTCCATTGTTGTTGTAGCACATTCTTTTGAACGGCTCGATAGTACTGCTGTAGTTGTGGCAAGCGCTGTATGCTGCTGAAGATCTGCACATGGCGCTGAGCTTGCTCCAGATTTGATTCGGCGAAGCATTGAACTAGGCTAGGCGATGCCATGGCCTCCAAGCGATTCTTGAAGTCCTCCACCTGCGTTTGGCGTTCGGTATGACCAGGCAGTTGCTCTTGAGCCTGCAAAGACTTTTGCAGTGCTCGCAGCTTATCGCAAACGCCCTACAAAGATGGGCTATAAATATTTGCTTCAGAGATTTTATAAGAGTTAAGTTACCTTCATATCATTACGCTCAAAGCAGTCTTCCAGTTCGGAGAGCAGATTGCCCCAACCATCTGATTCCTGTAACGATTCTTTGGCCGCCTGCAGTTTGCTTTGCAAACTATTCAAACGCTCCAAGGTGGCCATGCAGTCGCCGGTTTCCTCTTGAACGGCAGCCACCTCCTGACGCATCGCACTCATCTTTTGCTGCAACAAGGCCACATCGCATTGGAGCGTGGCCGCTTCCTTGGCAATGCGTGGCATGCTGGCCACAACCTGCTGACTGGACTCCTCCACGGCATAGTTCACCTGCTGCACATACAGCTGCAGCTTAGCCACGTAGCTTTGTATGAACGCTGTGGCAGAGGCGCCTTCTTTTTTATTATTCTCCTCAGTGTACTTCTTATAATTTGCATTAATCCAATCGGCGGCTGAAAATTCAACAGGCTCTGACAGCGCCGATATATCCATTATGCAAATACGTATATTTAATACAAGTTAAGGAATGTATTTAGTTTCAAGGTTCTTAGATCACACAGCTGTTTTACTTGCAGTGCTGGTAAATGTTGGACAACCATATTATTTACATAGCAATGAGCCTTCGTCAGTCAATCAAATTGAGGTCCCAAGATGGGCGAGTATTCGTGACACGCACATACATTAGATAAGTTATTGTTTCATGTGGATAGAATAAAATGGAATTTAAGTTTTATGTATATGTTTATTTGTAATTGCAAAGCGATTTACTGGACAATATTTACTTTACAGTGTTGGTGAATTTTTGACCTAGCTGTACCTTAAGCGAATAATTTTTCAAAATTTGTTAATATCTTTCGTGTGACGGAAATGCAAAATTTTAATTATTTTCGCATAGGTATAATCACTAACCATAGGTTGTATGGTTAGTGGTATTATATAAAAGTTTGGTATATCTGAATAATGTTTCTATAAATACTATAGTAAACGGCGCCTGTGGTGTCGTTAGTGTTTCTTGTGTTCTATCATTAATTTATATCGTGTTAGGAAAATCCAGCACGCGCTCCTCTCTAACTTATGTACATGTTTCCCTGACACTCTGCCTGTGAAAACAACTACGATTTACTTAAAAGCTGATCTTAATGTTTTTAGTAAGTGAAACATGTCAGTTTGCCAAGCCGATCCCTGGCAAGTGACAAGCAACAGCATTAAACAGCAACAGCAAGAAAACGGCAATAGCAAAGGGATCGATAAATTTGAAGATAATTTCACAAGCAGCTCCAATAAAGAAGAGAGCGAGAGACGGGCATCGGTGGATATCGATCTGGGTTTAAAGGAGAGTAATGCTACAGGCCCAAAACAACTTGAGCCCTTGCCAGATTCGGCAACCTACTTGCAATTGCTAGGTGAGTAAATCTCGCATATATATCAATATTTAAAATAAATATTTTGTTTTTATATACAGAGCGAAAACTGCAAAAAGTGCAGAAGGGGACCAAATTGTTGGACTCACTGCAGGCGAAGAGGGAGGATTGCATGCGGTCTCTTCTAGCCTCAACCGGTGTGCCTTTGCCAACATTTGAGCAACAGCTCGAGTTTGATACGCCCATAGAGAGTGGTCGACTGCATCGTCATTTGCTACCCGTTCAGGCAGTCACAGTGGGCGAAACCTTGCAAATCGTTAAGTACGACGAGCTCGAGGTCGGGGAGGAGCATCAAGACGAGCAGCAACAAGAGCAAAACTAATATATATATATAAATATGATGGACTCAATGTTTGGTAATGTGTTTCTGTTCCTCACCGATTTGGCTTGGAAGAGTCGTCTAACCATACCTCTGCTGGTGACAACTGCTTTTCTGGTCATGGACATTCGCTTACAGATCGAGATTAACATACAAACGGGTCAAGTGGTAACAGAAATATAAATGTTAACATTAACGTTAACTTGAAATAAATATATTAATTTATCCTTACAGAACGCTAGCGATCTAGATGAACCCGAGGAAGGTCTTGAGGAACAGATGGCACACGGTGCTTACCCCATGGAAGAGGAGAGCGATGTCTACACGGATGATCTCGAGGAGTATAATAGCGAGTATACGATTGGCGATGGTAATAGCAGCGATACATCTCGCTATAGCGTAGATAGCTACGATGACTTGATCTCCGAGTATGGCATTGACCTTGATGCTTACCATACCAGCGAAATGCACTACTAGGAAGTCGAATATATATATATATATACACATAAATACATATATATAAATTTTAAGAGTAACATGTACATTGAGTAACTTAGATTAGTATACGTATCTATTGCCAATATTATAACGTATTTATGTATTTCGGTGTAATCACAATTTTGAAACCAGATTAGAGCCACATGTCGTTTTATTAGCCAACCTTTACATATACAGTTTGATCAATTCGTCGCTAACCGCCGATGGCGTCAAGATTCCCAGGTCCGTGAATAGCAGAGTGATATAGGCAGGTGGCGTATAATCGACCAGTGGATGCACCTTTGAAATGTCATTCAAATGCTTCCGCGAGTACTAAAAACAAGAGAGAAATATCGTACAAACTCTTCAGAGCGTTCTCTTAATCTTGCCCTACCTTGTACTCGTTCGGCAAATCTCTTTGATTTAAGGGATACAGACGAGAGAACTTGAAACTTTCGGAGAGCACATAGAAGGGTTTCTTCATTTCGCGCGCGCACAAGCCCATTGTATAGGAGCCGATGCGATTGATAATACCTCCACTCTCGACGATCGCTTCAGCGCCAACCATGACAAAGTCAACCGATTCCATTACGTAGCCTGTCGCCGAGTCCAGTATGAGTGTGCAATCAATGCCAGCTGCCTGTAAATCCTGTACCATCTCCTCCCTAACAAGCAAGAGTGAACATTAAATAAATGTGGATCTTCTCTCCTATATGCACTTGCCCTGAGTTTCCTATGCCGCCTTGCGTTACAAACACATGAAACGTCTTTTTGTTCTGCGATGCAGCTATTAGCGCTTTGAGGACGACACGTGACCGAGAATGGGTGAGGATTCGGCAGCCATCGCTGATGAAACGTTGTGCCTGCTGTGAAATCACTTGACGCGAGTTTTGTAGCTTGGTCAAAAAGATTTTGCCCCGATTCAACATGATTTGACGACACTCCTCCATATGTTTGTCGTCCAAGCTGAGTGTGATAAAACGGCAAAATAGCTCACCCGCCGACACAATCGCTGCTATGGACAGATCAGTGTTGCGCATAGCTGCGACTGCCTCTCGCATTGTGGTGTGCAAAATGTGTATAGTGCCAACTGTGAATATGTAATTTTAATTGTATTGATCATAATAGTTTCACAATTGTGAGTTTGCTTACATTGCTTTTTTTCCAAGATCATGAGCAGCGTTTTAATGGCCGCGATGCCAGAGGACATGTCCTTATCATCCTCGAGCAGCTGTAGAAAATATTTGACCACATCTGAGAAACCCAAAATAATTAATATGGAGCAAATTCATACAAATTAAATGTTGCTTACCAAACTCCTCGTTAGATTTTGTAACTTTTGGCATTTTTGAGAGTAAATATTTAACTGTTCCGCGTTGTCAACAATTGTGGCTCGAACAGCTGATTGCGGATGAGGTGCACGTATCGACAGGTTGTCAGACTGACGAAGGATATGATTTAAATTGGATAATTGTATCAGGAAGGGAATATAACAACAAAAATGTAAGTAATGTATCAGAAACTTTATTGAATAGAATATAATTCACATGTTTAATTGCTCTATTTGAATGACCTACATTGTACGAGCAGTGCTGCAACGCAGGCAGTTTTTGTCATTATCCAACACTGTGCCCCGGTGCTCAAAAGTAAACAATTGGATATTATAGCAAATGTTATTTTGTTTTTATTTTGCTTTTCGGCATAGTAAACGTAACAAAATTAACGAAATGTGCATTAAATTAAAAAAGGAAAGGTTCAATTAACTAGGCAGATTTGGTTAATGCGCATTATCATCGTGTAATTGTCGTCGTTGGACAGCGCGATAATGTTTAAACTAGAGTCCTATATAACACCAATTTTGCTTAACTACGTGGCGAAATATGTTAAAAACATTCGCGATGAAGATGCACAGGTATCGCTATGGGAGGGCGAGGCATCTTTTCATAACCTAGATCTGCGACTCGATGTCCTCGAGGAGGAGCTTAATCTACCAATTGAACTAGTATCTGGCCACATACACGAGCTCTCCATTCAGGTGCCCTGGACAAAGCTGACGTCGGAGCCGGTGCGCATTGAGATAAACACAATTGAGTTCGTTGCCAAACTGCCAAACGAGGAGAGCAAGCAAAGACGTGCCTCACTGCTGGAGGAGCAGCGCCGGAAGCGCAACTCTGTCGAAGGCGAGGAACCACAGCAGACAGCTGGAGCAGCCACTCCGTCAGGCGTTGTCAACAAGATCATCAACAACATCAACTTGCAATGCCACAATATCATACTAAAGTATGTGGACGACGACATCGTCGTCTCCATGAATGTGCAGTACTTGAACTTCAGCGCTGCCGACGAGAACTGGCAACCAGCCATGGTAGATGTCCACCCGGTGTATGTTTATTTGCGAAAGCTGCTACAAGTCTCTGATTTGACCATTTGCCTGGATAAGCGCAATACAGCTGGACGCATTGAGGTGTGCCAGGAGCCCATACTCTACCGTTGCACCTTGGAGCTGCGAGTGCTGCTGAAGCACAATGCCAACACTGTGAGCACGTCGAGTACGAAGCGCATTGGCATATTCACCAAGTCCTTGGACATCAATGTGTCTTCGCTGCAGTTGCCCATGGTCATGAAATTGGTCAAGTTGCTGTTGGAACTGAAGCCCAGTGTGCCGGCGGAGGAGGAGAACCTTTTCAATTTGGAGCATCCGGTGGCATCCTCGAGTGGCGGTGGCTCAAATGTTGCTCCCACCAGCGAGGTGACTGGCTCCATGTTTTGGCGTGCCTGGAATCTGTTGCCAAGCTTTGAGGGAAATACCTCCAATTCTGAGGAACTAATGGGTCATGCCCTCGATATAGGTGTCTATGCGGAGGAGTTCAACTTTCAGCTCAAGAACTCAGAGCTAGTCAACGATCAGGCCATGGGCGGCATGAAACGCATTCGCTATACGCCAATCGTGCGCCTCAGCCTGGGCGGCATTTACTATGAACGATCGCAGCTAAAGGAGAACGACTGGACCAACGTGAGGGCGGGCTTGTCCAGCATTTGTATGGAACCGTTGGGTATCTATCGCAGCGATGATCCAGTCGATCGGAATCTGGTCAGCACCAAGGAGGTTAGTTTGCTACATATTATTTCTGTATATTATTTTTATTGGCTTTTGTTCTTTTACTTTTAGCGCAAGAACGCACGGGCATTTGTGGACAAGAGTCTCTTTGATGATCAGTACAAATTCGCGGATCGTGTCTGGTGTGGCCACAATCATGATGACTATTTCGCACGGCACACCGACGAGTATATGCTCTTTCGGAGTCCGGTGCTCGCCTTTGATGTTGTCGAATGTCGTGCCCCGAAGCCAGTGAAGAATCAAAAGTCGCCGGAGGGGCAACTGAGAGATCTGGGGCTGCGCATGAAGTATCGTGTGCTCTCTGCTGGCATCACATTCCACTTTTCGCAGTCATTTGTACAGGTTAAAAATGTAATTAGTGATTTATTGCGTCCTTACGATTATACAGGATATACTGCAGAATCCCCAACCAGAGACTCGAGCAGCAGCAGCAGCAGTCCGATGAGAAAGGAGAAAGAGGAATCGAGCAACAACCAGTATATGACCTATGCCGATTTGGAGTATCTAATCGGTTTCATGCCCACCTGCAACTATAAGATCGAGCTGCGTGACATGACTGTGAAGCTCTATCCAAGGCAGCAGAGTCTCGAGAGCTCTACGCCATCCAATCAGCATCGTTTATCCATCAGTGTCAATCAATCCCTGCTGCCCTATTTACAGCTGACCTTGTCATCTGCCGAGGGCTCCATTTCTGCTCCAGCGAATCCCAAGCGTCTTGTGCAGCTGATTACACAGCTGCAGGAGAAGCCGCGAGAGCTAATCGATGCCTGCTACAATACCTTCAAATTCAATCTGAAGAACCTGACGTTGATGGCCCAGAATACCACGCCGACAATGGGGCAGGCCAAGCTGATGAACATACCCAGTATGCAGTTGCAGTTTAAGAACTTACTGCTGCCCAATGATGAGAGATTCAATTCGGCTCCCATGCAGCAGGCTGAAGTGCAAACGGAGCTGATCAACGTGGAGTTCTCAAAGCGTGAGCTTGTGATATTGAGTAACATCGTCCCACTGATACTAGACTACAATGGAGCTCAGCTCGGCGGTCTGGCTAAGATGGTTGCCCAGGCGAATATCTCCACCGATGTGATAAAGCTGCAAACGTTGATCACCAAAGTGCAGCTTAACTATCTGAAATACCAAACGCACCTGGCGATGCTGTTCTCGTTGCGTAACCTGAATACCGATGTATATCATACCATGATGAATGTACGAAACGTGATCATATCAACTAATAAGGGAAGTAACAACAAATGGTTGGAGGTTCAACTTCAATTCCCGCAGGCAGTTTCGAACTCAAATAGCAAAGGTACACCGGCTACTGCCATTTGCATTTGGGTAGATAGCTTTCGCCTAACCCTAGACATCTATCTGCTGCAGTTTCTGAACTCTTTCGCAAACTCCGAGCAGTGCATTGAAAATGGTGAGTGTTAAATTTGAACTAACCAACAATTCCTCATTTTGAAAGCCGTAAGCTAAAGTCGTTTATCTCTTAAAGTACTTATGATAACTAAACCTAATCGTTATCTTTCCTTTCCATAGATCCGGAAACCGATTTTGATAGTTTTAGTCAATCGGAACGGTTTCCCTCCTACGCATCGATGACTTCAGTGCCAAAGCTGACGCAGAGTGAAGTGAATTTGCGTCGCACTAGCCGCTCGAACAGCCGTAAAATCTCAAATCCGGCGGAGACCATACACGCAAGCTCCGAGCGTGATGAGAAGCCCGTCACGTACATCGAACCAGCGAAATCAGCGCCAAAAGTCGAGTCGTCCAGCAGCACAGACTCTTTGAGCTGGGTTCCACTGATAAGCCGGATGGATAAAATTGTTGTGGTGTTCGAACTAAACAAAGCAAACATCGATGTGTGTGACGTAATGCTGCGCAGAAGCAGCAAGGACTTACATGTGGAGTACACCTCCATTCAATTGTCCCGACTCCGGCTCAAGTCCAGCAATGGCGACGAAGTGGTGCGCGGCAACATACGTAACGTGATCAATGTAAACAACGATGTGGCCTTGTGCAATTGGCTAATGGAAGCCAATGATTTCTCCGTCGCCTATCATCTGCTGCCAGATAAAGTGGATATGATTGTGGAACCTGTGCGCACAACGATTGCTTTGGCACTGTCCTACAAGCTATCGAATCCAGTGAAGCTGAGGAATGTAGATGTCAACCTGGTGGACTCTCCGGAAACGGTGGATCCGCATGTGCATCTCACATACTCAATCAACGTCCATGTGGATATGTCACCTATTAATATCTTTGCTCGTCACGTAGGTCAATTAGTCAACTTTCATCGATCTAACAACTTAAACTATTTCAATTTATAGCTAAAGCTCTTGCATGAACATTTCACGATTGTGAGTGCAGTCGGTAGCTCGCTGAGTTCATTGAAAGCCCGTCCATGCCCAGCCAATGATACTGAGCGCAAATGCGATTTGGAAATTTACACGGGCAGCGCACAGAATTATGGAATCTTGAAGGAATTCCTGGAGCTGAAAGCGAATGTGGAGCCAATGGTTCAGACTCCTGGTGAGCTATGGCTAAGACTTAAGACTTTTAATTAGGCAATTTAATATTTTGAATGTATGACATAACTCACATGGTCTTTATACAGTCTTGGTTCATCTGTCCATGGGGATTGCAAGAATATTTATAATTCATGTTGTATTTTGTTTTCCATAGATCCTAAGTCCAAGGGCATTTTGACATATTTCTGTCAATGGACTATACCTCGCATATCCTTAGAAGTGGAGAGCTGTAGCGATCAGACCCATCGTAAATTATTATTAAATCTCGAGGATCTGCTGTTGAATGTGGACAAGCATGAGGACTTCACAAAGATCACCACCAAACTGGAGAACGTGAGCCTTAACTACTACGAAGCATTAGAGCCGGGCGACTGGAGACTCATGGATGATTTTCACATCAAGGTGCTGGGAGATAGCACGAATTTGCCGCTTATTAGTGTTGTGATTACAACGGTCAATCTGCAGGATCTGCACTCGAAGATTGGTGCTCGCAGTCTGCACAGCAAACGTCGTACGATCTCCGAGCTGTTGATTGAGGTGCAGCCGATCGAGATGATATTGCATGTGGATCGCATAACCGAATTTTTATTATCCCAATGCGAGCTCATTGACATGCTCTGCAATGCCTCACCTACTGAGGAGCCTGCTAAGACAAAGCAACCAACGAAGGATTGTCTGCGTACTGTACAGGATCTGCCCATAGTCCATCTGAATAGCAAGGGAATTTTCATATATGTGCCTGTGGAGACGGATAAGAGGTGCTGCAGCGTGTTGCTGCTGCGGGTAACTAAATGAGCCTATTGTTCAGAATCATTTCTAGTTTCTCTCTTACCTTTGCAGATCGAGAGCATTAAGTTAACTCCAAGTGTAGAGAATCCTTTAGTGCGTCAACCCATCCGCCAGGATATCTACAACAAAGCAGCTGAGCTAAACATGCTTAGCACTCCAGGCGGTTTGGTGGAGGATCGTCAGTATGAGTTGAGTGTGCGCAAGATTTCATTGTCCTCTGGCAATTGGCTGCAAACTCAAAAGTTTCGTCTGGAGAAGTTAATGTCCAATAAGTACAGCAATCCGGCCTTGGAATGGAACAAGCAATCCCAATCTACAGAGCTTGAGCACATGCACATATTCAAGGACTTCGACTTCATCATTGTGTTTGCGCCAGCGATCAACTACGAACGCTTCCTCATCTGCGGCGAGAGTGTCGAGTTCAATTGTGTCACAGACTTCGTAGCCACGCTGAATACGCATCAGATTCACATGATCTCTGGCATTTTGAATCGCGTGCAACGCTGGCGCAAGTAAGTTCAGTTTGGCTGCAATTTTCTTTTCTCTTAGTTTCTTTCACGCTATATAATTCTCATTTCTTAGCATCGTGGAGCAGCCTTGCCTGAATGTCTGCGCGGCAGCTAAGGATTCAACAAATGTCAGCTTCTTCAGTGGTTCAGGCAGAGATTGCAAAAACAGTAGACAGTGGCAGCAAACGCCTTTACGGGACAGATTCACGGATGCCAAGAGCAGCAGTGGCACCGTATTGGGCTCCTGCCAGAGCGACTCGGGCATTCATGTGGCCAAATATGGTATTGCAACGCATGGACATCATCAGCTTCAACAGATGGAGTCCAAGAAAATGCTCAGCCAGAAGCTAATGTATCCACGTAGCGTTTCTTTTGTGGCGGGTAAGTTTGAGTTGCGAATCTATGACGTACTGGAGGAGAATGAAAAGCTCAAGTTGAGGCCGCTTCTGCTGGTTACCGTGTCACAGCCCAGTTTTATGGCTGCGCAAACGCCTCGCGGTGGCATTACCCAAGCTTCAATTTTCAATTTCAACATTCATCTGGCCACGGCGAATGCTGAGAGCACGGCAGCTGCGAAAGAAACGTTTTGTGTGCCTGTGTTCGCCACCCAGCCCGGAACGCTAGATAGCTCGGGAATACCGCCTCCATTACTCACTGTGCGCACGCAGCTGGATCGCTTTGAGCAGTTGGAATTGGATGTAGAGCTGCGCAAGCCGATGGAGCTGAGTCTGTCCGAGAGCAGCATGAAAATGTTGTCGAGCGACTTGATACTCATCTACTCAATGCTCAGCACCACGCCCTATTTTTCACAGCGCAGCGAACGGCCCGTGGTGCACACGACGCCTTTGCGACAGCTGAAGCTGCAGTGCTTCAATGCGGATCGCTTGCATTTGGCGTGTGATCGCATCACAGTCAAGTTCTATGACGATGAGCAGAGCTACAATTGCAGCGCCGTCTGGCTGGACTTCAATGCGCACATCAAATTCAGCGCACGGCCACAGAAGGCTTCGGTTAAGTCGACCCTGGGCAGTGTCTATGTGCAAACAGGCGACAAGATATTGCTGCATCCACTGCTAATGCGACTGTCGGCCGATCTGCTCAGCGAGCCGTGGTGCGATCAGCTGCTGAGCAGCGTCACGCTCAAGCTGAATGTCCTTCATGTGGATGCGAGCATTGAGAACATTTTGCATTTGCGCCAGGCGCAAATAGGACTCGATAACATTAAACAATATATCAATGAGCAATGGCAGCAGTTTCTACTGAAACGTCCGATGCTGGGTCAACCACCAAAAGTGGCTCCAAATGATCTTTTGAAGTATACGCCATCCGTGGAGCAGATCGTGCGCTCGAAGACGACGCCCAAAACTAAAATGGAATTCTATCAGGATGATCTACGGTTTGTTATTTACCCCCAAACTATAAATATTTGCTTTATCTAAACATGAATATTTCCAACAGCGCTGGCGCCTTTCAGTTTGTCGATCTGACCACAGACACCGTGCTGCCCATGCCCTACCAGGTGCAGATAATCAAGAAGAACTTCGGAATCATTTGCTGGCGCTATCCACAGCCGCGTCAGATGAGTCGCTTACATATCTATCCAGTGCCAATGCCCGTAAGCTCTGCAGCAAATCTCTGTTTTCTCTACCCAAACTAAGTGCATTATTCGTTTTTTTTTTTTAGATCGACAATCCCATTCATATCAAGTGCCGCATGGAGTACTTTAGTGAGACGCATGAGACTTTTTTGCATTACTGCGACTTCGAGCTCTCAGAGGTTGACACCAAGCAGCTGGTGCCACCGGATCGCAATATAACCGCCACGATTTGGCGTGTGGTTATCATGCAATCACTGATCTCTGTGGATGGCACCTGCTTTGAGCCGGAGGAGGATGACGATCTGCAATCGGTGAGCAGTAGGAGATACGTAGGGCTGCCTCTTTCCACATTTTCAATAGTTATTAAAGTCAACTTCTTCACAGATCGACAGCAATCATGTTCTGCAGGAGCATAAAGGCAATGCGGACAGCGATTTCATATTGCATCCAAAAGTTTTGGTTGGCTGCATGCGCATCGACACCATTTTTCAGGCGGATCTGGTGCCAAAGCTGCAGCTGTTGCTCAGATGTCAGTATGTAGAGTTGAATTTCCTCAACCAGCCGGATGCATCAAGTGTGCTGCCTGCTCCGCTGCAGAAGTACTTTCTGCGACGTACCACAAACATAACGCAGACGTTTCTCAGCGTCAACGTGGATGATTTACAGCTGCATTCGGCAATCTACACACGCGACAATTATAGCGCTGAGCTGAACTTCCGAGGCAGGATCAAGTGTCTGGATTATGGATCGCTCAACATGATGGACATTATGGAACCGATGAGCTTTCAGAGCTATTTGCGCTTTAATGCTATGAAGCGCTCGCTGCAGGCCAACTTGTTGCTGGACAAGCTGCGCTTCAATTGTGGCCCCTGTGTGATCCACACGCTGCTCTGCTCCAAGCAGCATTGGACGGAGCTACTGCAGCAGCAGCAGCGCGATGAGGTGCACGCCCTGATGCCCAGGTGTGTCGTTGTCAATCGCATGCAAACGCACTTTGTTTTCGGCCAGACGGGCACCAACGAGCGCATCACTGTGGTGCCACAGGAGCTGCGTCCCTATTACTTCTGCAACGATGCCCAGAGCCAGGAGCTTACGTTCTACATCGAAGATCTGGAAACGCATAAGTTGGACAGCAGCGAGTCGCTGACGGTTGCCCTGAAGTTCGAGGACGAGCATCGCGTGCATCATTTGCGCATTGGCCAGCACTGCATCAGCATAAAGCTGAGCAAGTTGTCGGCCACTCAGGTCTACATACTGGTCAAGGGGCAGATCGAGCTGGTCAGCATGGTGCCATTCGAGCTGCTCACTGAGTTTCGCACTGAGGGTAAGCAGCTGGATGAACAGGCAACGAGTGCATTGGCGCATCTCTTAGTGGCCAAAGGTCGCGTTTCCTTCTACCAGCAGGTGCAGCGCAACGAACAGGTTAACATGAGGTACGTGAATGGGCTTCAAGTAGAAAAGATTTGCGTGGCTAATGAAGTTCTCTTTCTTAGACTGAAGCTAAGCTCGCCGAATGCCAAAGGACGCACTGGCGATATCCCACTCAAGTCGAACAATAGTCTACCCTGGCTGGTGAAGGTGCCCACCCAGACGCCACAGCAGTTTGTCAGCTTGTGGGTGCGCATCCTAAGAGAGGATATTGTTCTTTCTAGTGGTGTTGAGGCCAGCGACTTCAAGCCGCAACGCATACTTGTTAGCATCTGGCCCATATTCGAGATCTGCAATTTGCTCAGCTGCGAGCTGCAGGCCACTGAGAGCAGCAATCAGGACAGATTGTTCATTGTCGGTGAAGGCGGTCGACTACCTCTGAACACGGCCACAACCCATTCCACGGAGCATTGTGTGAAATTCGATTTTCCGTAAGTTTAGCATGATTCTCCCACTGATAATTGCTAATGTAACTCCAAATTGATTTTAGTACTGCCTTGGGCTCCGCTTCGAAGAGTGAATATACTTTCATGCTGAAGTCCATGGACTGGCATAAGTTCTTCCATTACAATCCAGCGGATTGGACCATTGAGCACACGCTGGATCGGCTGGATAAGAGCGTCAGCACCAAATGGCCATTGAACGATGCCGAAGAACTGCGCGTGAAGCGGCCCTACGAGCTGCTCAGCATGCTGGATGTTCAGTATCGCGCGCAGGCAACGCGTGAGTTCTCCTGCACCTTGGGCCTGGAGATAGCCCCCTGGGCGATGTTCATCAATGACACCAAACTGGATATTAGCATCTGCCTGGTCGCAGCTGGAGTACGGCATAAGATACGAGCAAACTGCTTGGAAATGCTGCCTGTGCTGAGCGGTCACTTTACCATCGATGCGCCCATCGGCTCCAATTGGGTCTCCTCGATGTCCATTTGTGTGGAGCCACAAGGTCAGGCGACTTCAGTGCCCGGTGGATCGGGCCGTCATGTCCTACTGCGAGCCAATTCCTATGTAGACATAGTGTTGGTGCGCAACGACGAGGTGCTGCGTTTGCTGCTCGACTTTAAGTTCGACGATGGACGACGTGTGTTCAAGCTGCGATCCAAATATGTGATAGCTAATTGCACGGACATAATGCTGACTGCTCTGCCATTGACCATGGATCACAAGGAGACCTCTGGACGCGCTGAGGTCAGTTCGTTGCAATTCGAGAAGATCAGTCATAGAATCAATTCCGTGGAGGGAAAACAACATTCGTAAGTGGAGCACTCACACCTGTTACTTTATTTCAATTCTTCTTATTATTCTTCTTCTTCTTCACAGCAACATTGGGGCCACAATTGAGAAATTCCATGATCTGAATGCGCACAAATCGAAGCACACCTGTGATACGGCCTTTGTGTATTTCGTTTGCTTCGCCGTGAACGGCAGGGAAACGACATCCATTCCCATACCGCTGACAATGCCCTTCACGCGCCGTTGCTTCAACATACAGGATGGCAGCGATTCCATACCACTGATGAGCACACTCATCGAGAAGGACAATGTTTACTATTTGAATGTGTTCAGGGACTCGTCGCCGGCAATAATCATCAACAACAATACGAATGTGAAGTTCATTGTGGCTCAGACCAGCGCCTCGGGCAACAGCAATGTGACCTGCACCTCGCCAGAGTTTACGGGCAAGCACTTTGAATGGAATCAGCTAATAGAACCGTATAGCAAATGCTATTATACGCCGCCTCAAATGTATGCCAACTTTCCCGATGTGGAGTTCACAATGTGCAACCTATCCCTAGCTCTCTACACTGGTAAAATCAAAGCCATAAATATGCTCAGGTCTTGTTGAGTAACTCTCCCTTTCTCTATCTCTTCTTTCTGATTTGCAGACATGGTTGCCTGTGGCAAGCAGAAGATTGGCTGGTCGAAGCCCATACGCACGGACAAGTCGTGGAAGAAGTTCATACATGTGCCCAACCACGGCGATATCAAAGTTGTGATCTGTGATAAGCATCGGGTGATACGCTTCAACATCTACTATATAGCGCAGCAGCTGGAGTTCTCTGTCAAAGATTTGCGCTCGCGCCTGAAAGAACCAGACGCCGCACAATCCGTCTTGCCTCAGAATGTTATGCAGCAGGAGTCGGACTCAATGCTGCTAATGAGGACCGAGCAGGAACTGCAGCTCAAGAATGTTGACTGCATTCACTTGAGCGAGGAGTGCGAAACGAAGCTTCAGATCTCATTCCGTCTGTTCATCAAGAGTTTTGTCTTCAGCCTGCACACGAATGACCGACAGCGCGACTCCCTCAAGACTGAGGTCTGCAACATGTATGCAGACGACATGATGTTCGCCTACGACGACGACGACGAGCGGCGAGAGCTCCATCTGCAGCTGCCCAACTTGCAGGTGGACAATCAGCTCTATTCCAATGGCAAATACGATTTCCCGGTGCTGCTGTGTGCCCAGAGACTGTACAAGCGCAACAACTGCTTGCCTCTTGTGTATGATCTGGACGAGCTCTACAGGAGCCAGGCACTGGGCCATTCCATTTCAGAGCTGACCTTTATACTGTACCAGGATGAGCTGCAACTGCAGGCTGTGTGCTGTAAGCTTCAGCCACTGCGCGTCTACATTGAGGATGCCTATCTGAACCAGCTGCTGGACACGCTGGTCGAGTGTGCGCCCTCCAACTGCATCCATACGCCGCATGCGGAGTCCCAACGCCTGCAGTTGGAGGCGGGCCAGACCTGGTTGCCCGAGCAAGTCGTTAACCAGGCTCTCTACATAGCTGAACCGCTGCGCCTGCATAGCTTCATCGTGGAGCCGCTCAGTCTGCTGCTCTCGGTGCACACCTCGTCGCGTCTCTACATCGCTCTGGACCATTCGCCACTCTCGTTCTCCCGCTATGAGTGCCAGCAGATACTCACTGTGCCTTTGCGCTTCGGCCAGTCTCTGGGTCTGCACTACTTGAGCGGAGCTATCTTTGGCGCGGGCTGGGTGGTGGGATCGCTGGAGATTTTGGGCAGTCCTAGTGGATTGGCGCGTTCCTTTACCACGGGCCTGCGTGACTTCATTTCGATGCCCGTGCAAGGCTTGTTCCGTGGCCCGTGGGGCTTCCTGGTGGGCATTACGCAAGGCTCGGCCTCGCTGCTGCGCAACGTTACCGCCGGCACGGTCAACTCGGTGACCAAGCTGGCCGGCTCGGTGGCACGCAATCTGGATAGACTTACGCTGGATTCGGAGCACATTGAGTTGACAGAGGCGCGACGACGTGCACGTCCCCAGGGCTTTGCCGATGGTCTGACTCAAGGCTTGACGGGGCTGGGCATCAGCCTGCTAGGCGCCGTTGGTGGCTTGGCCCATCACACACTGGAGGCACGCAGCTCTGTGGGTGTGCTGACGGGCCTGACCAAAGGCATTGTCGGTGCCCTGACAAAACCCATCAGTGGAGCTGCCGAGATGTTGGCCCTAACCGGCCAGGGCGTTCTGCACACAGTGGGCTTCAATGCCATGCCCCTGCAGGTTGAGCCGAGCGTGACACGCAATGTGGCGCTGCACGCCAGTTCCTATCGTATCTGGCGTTTCCTGCACGAGAAGTTAAGCAGCGATCAGTTGTTGTTCTTCCACGAGATAACGCTGCTGCTCAATGGTCAGCTGCATCCAGCTTTGCTCTATTTGACGTCCACAGTGCTGGTGATAATGGAACTCAGGTGCGACGATCTGAAGTTTATTTCATCTGTGCTTAAGCTGGAGGTGCTGGCAGATCGTGAGGACGCCTCCAAGCTATACTTGAGTCTAAAGCCAGAGCAATCGGATGACATGGAAGGCGTAAGTAGAAGTTGCTAACCTAAATTGAATCACATTTCTCATATTTATATTTATATTTATATTTTTCTCTTTCTTTCTCGCAGCAGATGAAGTTCACCAATGAACGAATCATTAGCTTTCTGAATGCCTCCCGTGTCCATGGACCCACATGCAACGATTCGTTGAGCGATCTTCTGCAGCTGCACGACCAGGACCAGGCTCGTGACGATCATCTGCGTCGCCAGACGCAGTGCATCTTCTACATCAAGCCAAACATTGGCCAGCACCTAATCCACTATCTAAAGGTCATCAGCCAGACACAGTGAACGAGCAACGAGCTGCTATAGGCTTTCCGTGCACAGATGTATTCCTATCATCCATACATATATATATATGTATATGACTATATTTTATACACCTCTGTATATATATGTATATATTTATTCCAATGTCCAATTTGTATTGTTGTGGAATTCGTCGTTCCACAAGTATTTTATACCAAATCCAAATGAAGACACGACTAAATTTAATGCAATATTCCAAATTGGTTGTATTTTTGTAAAACCAAAAACAAAATTATAAAATAAATTTATAAATGTATTATAAACTTAAACTACTCAACTAGTTCACTTAGAATACGACACAAGCAAGGAACGTGAAATCATCGAGATGGATTTGACTAAGCTAAAGACATTTTTGTTCTGAGCTCGGATTGAGGAATGTTAATGGAATTAAAAAATTCATTCCTCAAATTCTCAAGCTATGATTTCTGCTTATATGATTTAAAATCTTTTTGGAACAATTATCTCTTCTGGGAGAGTAATCTGTTGCTTATAGCTGAGAGATGACAAGGAGAATTTTTCATCATGTAATCACAGGTAAGCATGTATCTATCCCAATTCCGAATCAGCTTATCCTACGCTCTTGCACTTTATTATATTCTAAAAAATCTCTTATGCTTTCAGATCATACTGCTTCTTCAGCTAAAAAGATCCTAACACGTAATTTTAAACGATCGCATATTATTTAGTAGATATGCAAATATGTTCCAGTAAAATATTAATTATTATATGTTCTACCTTAAGAGAAATCTAAGTAAATAATATAGATTTTATAATAATAACAATAAAAATAATATTAATATAGATTTAGTTGAAAATGTATATAAATCATTTATTTAATTCAGAATATTCATTTGAAAAGCAATAAAAAAGATTTTTTAAATAATTAAACAAGCTGCGTTTTTATTTAAAATGGCTTAATTGCTGGCAGTTGATATTCAAAAATCAACGGTCAGAAATATGCACTTTGCAATAAATCGTTGCATAACTTAGGGGGCTGCTGACGTGGCTATTGAGCTCAAAAAAAATTATTTAGCAGTGCGTTTACAGATTTATGTTAGCGCTCTGGTAATTAACAGTACTCAGTTACTGCACTGTTAACTAACATTTTTCACCCAGCTGCTCATTTCTGTGAGCCTGGTATTTCACAAAAATTATTATTAAATTTTTGAAAGTACCAGGCGAACAGGAATGACTAGTAGGGTGGAAAATGTTATTTAACAGTGTGTTTACAGAATTCTACTTGCAGTCTGTTAATTAACAGTGCACTGTTAACTAACATTTTACACTCTGCTACTCATTTCTGTATGCCTGGATATTTCACAAAATTGCTATTAAATTTTTGAAAGTACCAGGCGAACAGGAATGACTAGTAGGGTGGGAAATGTTATTTAACAGTGTGTTTACAGAATTCTGCTTGCAGTCTGTTAATTAACAGTACACTGTTAACTAACATTTTACACTCTGCTACTCATTTGTGTGTGCCTATTATTTCACAAAATTGCTATTAAATTTTTGAAAGTACCAGGCGAACAGAAATGGCTAGTAGGGTGAAAAATTGCATTTGGCGCTCAAAAATCAGCAGTCAGAAATATATCGTTGCATAAGTTAGGGGGCTGCTGATGTAACCTTGATGAAATATTGTTGCATAAGTTAGGGGGCTGCTGATGTGACCTTGGCAAAATATCATTGCATAAGTTAGGGGGCTGCTGATGTGACCTTGGCAAAATATCATTGCATAACTTAGGGGGCTGCTGATGTGGCCTTGAGACCCAAATCTATGTAAATTACAATTTGTAACTCTCCTACTCATTTCTGTGCGCCTGGTATTTCACAAAGTTACTTCTTATATTTTAGGGTGAAAAGCCGATTAAACAGATATGAGTAGGAGGGGTGATAAATGTTAGTTAACAGTGTATTTATATAATTATGTCAATTATATCAAAATACGAAGTTCTTGTCCGAAAGTTTGGTTAAAATCAAATTAAGAAAATTTAATAAGTTGAAATCACTTCACTTCCTCAAGTATGAGCAGTAATTATGAAGTTCTCTTTATAAAAGATGATGTAAAGCAGCTTAATGAGTATTTTAATAAAAGTACACCAAATAAATAAAGTGATTATCGCAAAAAGTTATTCATCCGACTATTTCAGTATAATAATAATCTGATATGTAATGAGGAGTGAAAACCAAGAAGAAACCTATGTATAGCTTCTGTTAAGAGGGCAAACAGACAGCTTTGTAGACGAGACTTTGTCAATCAATCATGAAACTTGAAGAATTTCGGAAATATCAGCTGGAACTATATTAATATAGCATCTTGTCAGCCGCTTACCTGTATGAATAGACCTGCATTCGACATTAAGCTGAAGCTTTATGATGTTGTTTTGGAATTTCCGCTCACGTGCTGCAAGTAGGAGTCGGACAGTGAACGTGCATGCCAATGCCGCACAAATTGAATTTAATGAAATTCGATTTCTTATTTTAGCTAAGAACAGCAATAAAACTATTTACCGTCCGGCAGCAGAAATACCTGCAATCAGTGGGGCCAAGAAATGCGAAGGACGCGACGTGTCGCTGCAAGGCAAGATGAACTTATTTCGTATATTGAACAGAGCCAAACAAGCCAAGAGCAGCAGCAGCAACAGCAGCAAATTTGTAAAATGTTCTTGGCAGCATCCACAGCCGCAGCAGCAGCAGCAGCAGCAGCAGCAGCAGCAGCAGCCAACCGTATCCACAGCATTCAGCCGCAGCAAATTGCTTCGTATTTTTTTTTTCGCTTAAAATATAATTTGCTTGGCGGTTGGGTTCATGGATTCGCTGCAATGTGCAAAGCTACGCGGCTGCATAACCGGAGGATTCAATTATAGCTGCGCCAGCCAAACCAAAAAAAAAAAAACACTTTGCACCACATTCTCTATACGTGTGTGTGTGCGTGTGTGTGTGTGTGCGTGTGTGCGTGTGTGCGGTATACATGCGGCTTACATCATTCATATTAAAAACTTTACAAAAGTTGGCCTATTCAATGTATTTGTATAAACACACACACATGCATATATATATATATATATATATATATATATATATATATATACATACATACACTCTCTTACACACACTCACATGTGCTTAGAAGGACATTAGATATGACCATCAATTGTATTTTTAAAGAGCGCTGCACACTTTTCAGCCATTCGCACCAAAAACTTTTGCCTTTTGCGTTTGCTTTTGTCTTCCGGTTCCGCTTCAGCGCTCTCGCGTGTGTGTGTGTGTGTGTGTGCGTGTGTGTGTGAGCTTGCACTTGCGCTGCGCTCAAAAGTAGGCAACGAATTGTGTCAGCCACAGACGTTTGGCCTTTGAATTTACAAAGAAGTCTTTGTGAGTGTGAGTGTGTGTGGCATGTTGGCTTGCATATGTGGTTAAGGCAACGATGGCGATTTAAGAATTATAGAAGTATATTAATATCTTTATAGATATATGTATATGCATATGTAGTACATAAATTATATGCAGCCTCCAGCAGCCAAAATGCTGTCTATGCAAAACGACTTGAAGTACTTTAAATTGTAAGCCAAGTTACTATTAGATTAGATAGTTGAAAAGGGAATTTAAATACAATTTGTAAAATATTTAAATATTGTGGAATTTATTGATGTTAAAGTCAGCGAGCCTAAAAGGGCAGAAATTATAGAAGACGAAGTCTACAAAGGGATTATTATCCCGTATGACTTAATAAATTAAACAGAAAATAAAAACTAACTCAGCTTAATATATTATACCAAAAATGTTATTATGAAATACAATTATGAAGAAAAGTATCTATCAATGACTAGACTAGCCCAAAGTGAGGAATGCGTAAGAGTATGAGAATAATTAGGTGAATGCTTGATACAAAAGTCGATATTATACGATATACGATACTATTCGATATAAGAAACACATTCGAGTTAAAGCTAATATTTCTATTCAAGCATAAAGTGAATTGTTTTCAATATCCGTTTAGCTGACCGTCTGGACAGTTACGTCACTGTCCTATACAGCGGCATAAAGTAATAAACTCTGATAATTTATGGCGAAGTCAACCTGAAAATCTATTCCAGAAATAATTACTAATAATTTTATGTTATCAATTGACAATTATTGTGTTCATGACGAATTGTAAGTACTTAAATAGGTCTATCCGTATCTTATCAAGCATACGAAGGGGTATCCCTCGAGTTACAACAAGATTTATTGCACCAGCTCACTTATCGGCAAGTGATTCCCTTCACTACTGATCAATAGTATATATGAGCCATGTCGTAGTCATAATCTAGACAAAACACTCAACGATCAGTCAAATTCGAACTATGAATTCCTCAACGAAATTCTTTGCCTGTGCGCTAATTGTTGCTCAACTAGTGAGCACAATTCAGGGCGGAGTCTACGACTATACGGATAAGTGGATCCCCTCTGACAAGGTGAAGCCTTTTCCCGAGAACGCTGTGCTAGGCGGCTACGATTCATATGGCTATGAGAACTACGTGGGACGCATCATTGCCTCTAGCTCGATTCTGCCAGCGCGTGTTCGGGCCGAGACGGGCTACGCTACCTACAACACCGACTCCATCAGCAATCAGTCCAACTCCTACGATCTTCTGGTGAGCAATGAGACCCTCAGCTATGAGTGGGTACGCAGCTTCGACGGCTTCAGGGAGAAGAATGCCGTATCTGTGGGCACAAGTGCAACCAATGAACGTGTCTATGTCTGTCGTGCTCGAACGGATGGCGGTATATTCATTGGCACTTTGTATCTCTCGCAAAGGACCTGTTTCATTCGCTACGAGAACTGGCCCATGAGACAGCTCACGAAATACGAAGTGCTAGTGCGAAAGTTTTCCCCAGTTCCATTGGCAACTTTCGAGCTGCAAGTGAACTAAGACAAGATCGAAGCAACTCATATCCCTCAGCAGCAGCTAGCATTATTAAGTTCTATTCAGAGAATGTTAAATCATTGTAATAAAAGTGAACTTGAGAAATCTAATGATTATTGCTAAAAAACATATACACTTGCCTATTACAATATAATAATAATCTAATAGTTAAAGGGTAATCTGATGGTTAGTGACAATCAATGATAAGGATTGTCCTACAATAGAACAGGAATAGAATAGATCGAACAGACTGTTCTTCTGTAAATCTCTGCATATTTTCGTCGATCTTGGAAGCTAGACACAGTTGATAAGTTTTATAAAGAGCATTTTGAGCTGCGACATTTGAGTCTTTATAGCTTGAGAGTTAACTGATTTTTAGTCGATAATTACAATAGTATTTCTGACTATCCAGCAAAATTCTTATCTTCAGTACTTATTACAATACTTGACATGTAACTGAGATGTTTATACATATAAGATTAATTTTAGAGAGCCCAATCTGCTTTGTCTACTCCTCAATTTCAGATTCATACGCTGCAGTAAAGTTTATTTACTTTACCTATACTTCTTAACTAGACTCCTTTCTGTCCATCAAATCAAAGGGAAAATATATTTTCTTTAATTTATTATGCTCTAATGCAAATTCTGATTGCTATCAAGGCTATCTGCCTGCTGCGCTTTGTGCAGCCATTAATACGCATGAGTAAGTCAATTAAACTTCGATTTGTGGGCTAAGCTAATGCAAATTATTATTTGCTTAAAGCACAAATTGCTAAATTACAAAATCACATAATTTATTATGCATTTTGAGCTGCAACGTTTCAGATTTGTAATTAGCTGCAAGCGACTAATCCATTATTAATAAATTGTTGTGACAGCTGGCATCGATATATTGCTCAATATATATGCTCTAAATTATGTTCGAAGAGGAGCAGGAGGAGCAGGAGGAGTAGGAGTAGGAGGAGGAGGAGGAGAGGGCGAGCAGGAGACGGTTAGGAGGAGGCGTGTGTAGCTTCAGCGCCGCAAGGACATGTGAAATCGACAAATTCGTTTCGCTCAACGTAAGTGCATGATTTCTGCCACATATTTATTTTGGCATATATGAGTTGTATTATGGCCTCAGCTTACACATGTCTATGGCACACACATGTGTGGGAGTGTGTGTGTGAGTGTGTACTTCTATATTCATAAGAGACATATATATATATATATATATATATATTGTGTGCTCACATCTATGCAAATATTAGTGGCGCAGGCCTCAAGCGATTTTGTTCGCGTTGGCCATGGCGCACGAGGCGAGCTCAGATGCTCAATTACTTTGACACACACACACACACTAGCACATACACACACTAGCTCACACACATACATACAGTAGCACCACACACTCCCATTCACTCACAGATAAAGTAAATAAAAGCAAATGCAATTTATTCAAAAATTTGTTACTTATCAAAAATTTATAGCGCAACAACAAAAATTGACATAGTTGAGCTTCCACGACTGTTTGATACACGTTCATCAAAAAAAAAAAAAAATTAATTATATTTAATTTTTCATATTTAATTAAATTTTTTAAAAAATATTTTATTTGATATATATATATATAAATGCTTCAATATTGATCAATAAATCAGTGAATCTATATAATTCATACACTACAGCCTTCAGCCTAGCTTGACCTATATATAGATCCAGCTTGCCACGCCCCTTACCTACCTTACTTCATATATGCCAGCTCCTAACTCTCTAGCTATGCTGAAGACAAACGAGCATAGCTCAACCAATATACTCTCTTCATATCACTCTTTGTCAAGCAAGCATAAAGGTGTCTATCTAGCATATGTGTGTGTGAGTGTGTGTAAGGGTATACGCATCGTATGCTACAAATATTTTTTTGGCAATGTTGGCAAAACGTTGTTTTGGCCGCTAGGCAAATGAATTATTTATATTTACATATGAATTTTTTCTCATCTTTCGACAGAGGAATCTTGGCCCAAAGCTGAGACGAAGCGCACAGCTAATCGGTTAAGATTTCATCAATCTGTTGCGTGTGTGTGTGTGTGTGTGGGTGTATATATATATATGTATATATCTCCCTATTGTATAAATAGTTAATGCAATATATGTGGGCTTGAGGCTTTTGAGTAAGATGCTTTATTCACAATTCACAGAGAGGGGCAAAAACAAACTTACATTATAGAGTTTATATACAGAAACGTTAGCTTATATACAGAGACAATATATATATACATATATGTATATATATATATATGTTTGTATGTATGTGAGTAAAGAGCTGTGAAAAGTCTTCATTTGCTTTGAAATTGCATTCGAGTTCGACTTATACATATTTATTAATTAATTAATTTATTTAATTAATTCATATATAGTATCATATACACATATAGATCGTCAAAATGGGTTTTCTTTAACACTCACTGTGATAGCATATGCATTTGATTAGGTCGCAATTATATCATAAATATTCGTAATAGTATATGAAAAGCAAGCGAGTGATTCATCTAACAGCAATCTCAGCTCAGCTCAGTTCAGCTCAGCAGCTCTTAGGATCTAGTCGTTGGGCAGCCATAGCTGGCGCCATCTAGCGGCAGTTAGTGTGGCTCAGGCAGCAGCTGCACACAGCGCCATCTAGTTTCGTTTTAATCAAACTGCAACTCATAGGCTGAGTTATACATAGGTCTACTACATTCACTAGGGATAAATTCGAGACTCGATAAGAAGAAGAGGAAATCTAGAGCCAAGTCTTGTCGTCGGCTGCCATCGGTGGAGCGCCGCTGTTGATGCGCCTGTAGTTGTTGTTGGAGCTGCCCACAATCTGCATCTGCAGCTGCAACTCCAAGCTCTGCTCCGTTGTCGCTGCCACTGGCGTCGGCGCTTGCTGTCAGGAGAGCATCTGCGTGGTGCGACACTCTGTGCCCGAGTTGAGGGAGCTGCTCGACTTGTCGCTGGTCCAGCGCTCCTGCAGCTCCTGCTGATAGGGCGTCCGGTGGGCACGTGCGCCGCTCGGCAGCGAGTGGCGTTCACTCTTCTCACCTGAACGTGGCGCCGCATTACGCAGCACACCTGTCAAAGCAGAGGCAAATGTCAGTGAATCGAAAGTCCGGATGCTGGGCGGTATTTTAGCTTACCACAATGCGAAATGCGATGCGACTTGGGCGAGCCAGGACAGGCATAGAGTATGGATTTCTGTGTATCTACATTGGACAGAGAAAAAGAGAGAGAGAGAGAGAGAAAAAGAGAATGAGGATAAAGCGAGTCATCATTAGTGTGCGCATTTGCATACCATTCCGTTTGATGCGATTGTGATCGGGCGAACCGGAGCAGGAGTAGCGCGATGTTAGATTCTCGCGGCGATTCAGCGACTCGGCGCCCACGTTGACAAACGGACACCAGCGAAAGACCATTTTGAAGCCATAGCGAAAGCTGCAATCAGAGCAGAGAAAACAAAGGGAAACATTGCATTCAATTACGGCTGAAATATGAATATTAATGCCAGCCGAACCAGCAGACATCAGCAGTGCATCAAAGACTCGACAGCTCGTTAAGCAGAAATGTTATTGAGCTGCATGACAACAGTCCTCAAATGGAATTGTCCTTCAGCATTTGTAGTTCTCCTGCTTCTTCTTTCTCATGCCCAGTTCCATAGTACATGGACATGGACATGGTCAGGCATTCCATTCCACTTATCTCATCTCTCTATCTACTATGCAATTGACTTTATTTTCTAATCCCAATCGTTTTGCTTACATTTTCTCAGTTCTCTCATATGCATATACCCTGCACTTGAAGAGGTTGTTTTGTTACTCTAGTGTGCAAAAAAGTCTCAAGTACTTCATGGAAATTAAAGTTCAATTGACTACGCAGTCAACTTATTTTACAGGGTATCCTTGAGTCAGTTCAGCTAAGTAAGTTCACATATGTTGAGTGTCAACTATGTCAAGTTGGGAATTTACACCTGCAACAGAATCTTTTGCCCTTGGTATGATTTGCTAGCAAAAGCCAGAGCCAGAGCCAGAGCTAGAGCCACAGCCAGAGGTAGAGCTAACCAAGCCTTGAAACATGCCAAGTAGCTTGATTTATGCTCTGGTATTTCATTGTTGGGTTATCTTGTTGCTTCGCATGGGTATGGATTGGGTTGTACCCACCCGTTAACAAGAAGCACCTGCAATAATAATAATAAAGAAGCAGAAATCGAAAGGAAACAACACCTTGATGGCGCTCATCATTTACATAAGGGCGTAAAGGCGAGTCAGCAAAAGCGAGCTACGCCGGAACCGGGGTCATAGCTCCACGTGTCGAACTATTGACGCTTAAGTCTCGTACGTTTCACGTACGTTTCACCCCTCCCCGGCCAGCCACCATAGTCTGGACGATGGCAACAGTCATTGGCATGTTGACTGAGCCAAATTAATTGCAATCAGTTACGCTTCCCCCTCGTGGCGGATGTGGCTCACGGACGCGACAGAACATCAACAGTCAATTTGTGCAAACGAAAACGAATGAATGAATGTGTGTGTGTGTGTGTGTGTGTGTGACGGTATGTATGTGTGTGTGTGTATATGTATTTTGGATACACGTGTATGCACAGGCAAGACTTCATGTAATAAAAGAACTCTATCTATGCGAGCTTCTACTTAGTTTAAGCAGTTTGGATAAGCTCTGAAATGATATAGTTAAGAATTGTTGATCAACTTTGCTTATCTAAAAACTCTATATATTGCAAAGGTAATCTTTGGATTTCATAATAATATTGAAGTACTTCAAGCACGTAGAGTTGTTCTGAAGATATTATATATGAAACGTGCAACTAAGACTAGGACTTGAGTGGAAGTTGCATTGGACTCGGAATGAAATAGAATTGGAATGAAATGGAATTGGAATGAAATGGAATTGGAATGAAATGGAATAAGAGCAATAAATAATTGAAAAGGCGCAATTTGAATGAGAGGAATAGAAAAATGTAATTGGCAGAGATATATGTTCCCCTATGAAAGTACTCGAAACTCAAGATGCGATTCAACAATATCTCCCGTTTTAAATATCTATAGACTAAAGACTTAAAACTTAAACTGCAAACTCTGTATATACTTATTTTACCTTTATTAAATATTTTAATATTTCTATCTTTAAATATTTAAATATAAATTTAATCAAGAATCTGTTCTACTTGAACTTGACATAATTTTCCCCCGACTGATAAAATATGATCATAATATATATATGAAATGGACAGCCTTCACTTTAAATTGAAATTCCTAGCTCGAATCTTTCAATTCGACAGTCGCGTCATGTATAATGACTGCTATTAAATATAGTTTTGGACTTTTGGCTGGGGTAGATTATAGTTCCCCTCGCCTCGCTTGTGGGGAACTACAAATATGCTGCTGTATGAGTCAACGTGACGGGAAAGTTAATGTTAATGGCAATGATATTGATGTTAATCATGTTGCCGATAATGACGATGATGATGATGAACGGGCTTCATTTCCGGATAACGAGCTAAACGACCAACTGCGACTAAGTGACTTTCCGAGGACCCAGCTGAGTGGATTGTGTCAAAGGAATACAGCGGTGGAATACACACGAGCGTACTTAGCGCCCTCAACTCGACGCGAATTACATAATTCGCAATGAGTTCGCAGGGATGTGAACGAGAATGAGCAGGAGCAGGAGCAGGAGCAGGAGCAGGAGTCGGAGCAGGAGCACTAGATAGAAATTGATGCCAGAGCTGTTGCTCGCACTTACCGGGAGTTCATCCAGCAATATATAATCGGATTGTACATGGAGTTGCTCATGGCCAGCCAGTAGATAACCAAGTATAGCTCCTGAATGAATGGCGCCTCGGTAATAGCCGGATAACAGGATGTGACTATAAAGTAGGTGTGGAACGGCAGCCAGCAGAAGCCGAATATGAGGACGACCACAATCATCATTTTGACCACCTAAGCGGAAAATTGAAATTCAAATATATATATAAATACGAAAAAATTTAATTCTTACAATGATGATGATGATGATGCTGATGCTGATGCTGATGATGATGAGCATGAGCATTTAGCATACATTGTGAGAGGGGCGCAAGTTGGGTCAGTATTCAAATTAATGAATGCTTTTATATGTCTGTGTAGGGAGGGATGTCTTGTGTGCGTGGAGCAAGGAGGGATGAGCTAACCCCTCGTTTGTTGTATATGGAGCAAGGAGGAACGAGCTACCCCTGCGCCTGCAGTGAGCAACGAGCTACCCCCTCGCTTAGCATAGGGCATAGGAGAGGTATTGGGGATTAGGTGACTTACCCTGCGCTTGCTGCGGACATTCTCCACTTGCCTGGGCGTATACTCGCCAATTGTCTTGGAGCCCCAGAGCTCAATGCCCACGCGGGAATAGGTGACAGTCATCGAGATGATGGGCAGAAAGTAGGTGAGTATCAGAATCAGTATATTGTAGCTAGACGAATAGAGATAGATAGTTGGATAGATAAGTTAGATAGGATGCAAGGATAAGCCGTAAGCTCTTTAACCATTTCAGCAAATGGTCGACACACACACACACACACACACATATATATATATGAGTTGGCTTGCACAATGTGCCGTTAGCCGTTCTCTTTTTTTTTTATGACTGAAAACTCAATTTAATGGTCTCGCATGCCCGGAATGCATCGAGGCGAGGCAGTTCCTATTTGATTGCCCATATTTGCTTTCAAATTTGTCATATACGCCATGTGAAACGACTGTAAAGAGTTGCATGTCTTTTATGAGCGTTGCCTCGGGGCCGCTGCTCTGCTTCCAAATGAAAATTCGTACAAAAGGGTATATTATTATTTTTCGAGGCAAAGGCAGAGACAGACTGCGAAAGCGATGAGACCGTGAATACATATTGACTTTTTCTCTTCATTTATACGGCGTTTGCTGTGTGCGAGGGTCGCTTCATTTATACCACAATCTGACAAACTCTGGCCTGTTAAGCCTAAGCAGTGAAAGCTTTAGGGTCTTTAGTGTCTTTCTTTAGAATATTATTAGGGGAAACTATTCATAACATGAAACGCCTTAGATCAACAAATATTAAGTGCTACGGGAACTTTGGCTGAGTTAAAAGAGCTAAGCCAACTCGTGTTGAATGCGGGGGCAGCTCATGTAGTAAATCCATTAAATATTACTAGTAGACATCGTTTAGGAATATGCAATTATGTTTTTCTTTTCAGACTTTCTTTCTCTTTCACTCTCTCTCTCTCTCTCTCTCTCTCTCTCTCTCTCTCTTTCTTATTATCTCTGCCTCTTTATCTCTCTCTCATTCTATCGCCCTCTCACTTTCTCTCTTTAACTCTTACTCTCGCTCTCTGTCAATTTCTTTATGTTTATACCTGTCTCTCTCTCTCTCTCTATTTCACTCTCTCTGTCTCTCTTTTTCCCTTATTCTGTATTTCCAACTTATTATATGTCTCTCTCTTCTTTTTCCTGTATCTCCCCACTCTCCCACTTTATTATTTATTTATTTATTATCCTTTCCTATATCCTTTCTACTCTTTCCTCTATATCCATTCCTCGCTCTTCTTTTATTAAACTCTTAGGGTATTTACCAGTCCGTTACTGCCTTCCGTTTTTTATCTGCTATGCGTGACTGTTTTTTATTGCATGCCTGCATATTTCGTGTCATGTCGAGCTATGCATTGCCTCCATTATCATCTGATAGCACAGATTTTGTCTTCTGCAGTGCGCATCGCAAATTTTCCGATTTATAGCTCCCGATGATATTCCATGTAACAAAATGCGTTCGTTTACTTACCCACACTCATACACACACATACCTCCCACACACCCCCCACACCGCCCCACACACACACATTGACTTACATATGCTCCTGTTTGGAGTGATTCGTCTGTCCATCGGGCCACTCGGAGAAGCAAACGATGCGTGTCTTGTTCTCCATGGTCACCGGCACCTGTGCAGCATTCAAATAAAGCAGCATTCATTAATATTAAAAGTGAGGAAAGGTAAATTGAAATGTTACCTCCTCCGTTTTGAAGAACAGCAGCATGGGACAGGAGATGAGCGTAGAGGAGAGCCAAATGATGGCTGCGATGGCCAAATTGCGACGTTTACTCATCCGCGGCTGCAACGGCTTCATAATTGCCACATACCTACAAAATAGATAAAGAGACAGAGAGAGAGAGAGAGAGAGAGACCCATTAATAATGAAATCCAAGTGAGCCGTAAGCCGATTATGTCCGGGTTTGCTTATACACTTAACCAACATCGCATTATCAACCTGTCCCTGAAACTATAAACACTTTCCTGACAGTTAATAACGGAGAAGGCGACCAAATGGTCCAAATGGAATGGATGGGCGAAATGAGTTAAGAAGCTCGTCATTAGGGTGAAAGAGGGTGCTCATACTACCAGATAGAAGTATCTTAACTAATGACAATATTTATATAGAGAATTACAATAACAATGTATTACCTCTCTCTCTCTCTCTCTCTCTCTCTTTCTCTCTCTTAAAACGTTAATGCACTAATAAGCTAATGCAAAAATGAGATTTTATGCTAAAGCACTAATTAGCTTATACGTTAATGCACTAATGCTCTAATGCACTAATGAGCTACTTATGCTCGAATGCACTAAAGCGTCAATATGCAAAAGCAATAATTCGCTAATGCACCAATGCTCTAATTCATCAATAAGCTAATGCACTAATGCACTAATGAACTAATGCAATACTTGTCTAATAAGCTATTTCACCAATGTGCTAATACGCTAATGCACCAATGCTCTAATTCATCAATAAGCTAATGCACTAATGCACTAATGAACTTATGCAATACTTGTCTAATAAGCTATTACCCCAATGCGCTAATACGCTAACATCTAAATGCTCTAATTCATCAATAAGCTAATGCACTAATGATCTAATGAAATACTTGTCTAATCTAAAATCTAATATGCTCCACAAAGGTCGTACTCTAATGCTCCAATGCACTAATGTATAAATTTGCTAAGGCAATAATGTGGTCATGCACTAATGCATTACTAATTAATCTAAGCGATAATTTTCTAATAGGCACCAAAAATCATCAATGCACTAATGATAATTATCTAATGAGATTGCATAATAAGTTAATACTCATATTATAAATGCAATTCATGTTTCAATGAGTATCTGTACTTCGCACCTTTGCCTTTCAATTGGATTCCGTGAACCCTTCAATCCCTTTCGAATAAAAATTAAATAAAAATTTGCAAATTTGAATTGACGTCAGGCTGGCCGCCTAATGAGAGGTTATTTATATATCTGCTGATTATTTGACCACCCATATTTCCTTTTCATACCTTTTTATGTATTCAAGCCGGAAATTAGTTTACGCATAAACATAATAAATATCGATTTATGTTTTATAAATTAAATGAAATGCAATATAAAAGACTTTTCTGTGCGGCATTTGTAAATTTCGGGGAATATTTTGATAAATTGATTGTGTCCGATTGCGTCAAGGGTTGACAGGCGCTTGTCAAAAATTTGATAAGCTTCCCAGAGAATTTAAAGTTGGAAAATCCCTTTTTGCTTTAAACGTGCCCCACGCTAATCGGATATGAATGATGGCATCGATTTGGTTAACCCAAACGCAACAAGCTACAAGCTACACGGTCGTAACCCCTTGGGCTAAACATGTCGAGAGACAAGATGTATCTATGTATGTATGTTGTATCTATGCCGACTCAGAGGGGTGCCAACATTTCATATCTAATATTAAATTGAGAAGGTTTTTTGTTATGGGTTCACAAAGTCAGGATTGATAAGGGTTCGGCAGCCAAGCTCATCTAATATCTGTTGATTATATATACATATGTTATATGGGTATGCATGTTACATAGGTATGTACAATGTACATTGTATGTATGATACATCACTTACCGGTCAATTGATATGGCCATTAGCGTGAAGACCGAGGCACAGATGCTGAGCATTGCAATGAACTGTGATATTTTGCAGTATAACTCCCCGAATATCCAATCGCTATCCAGCATATAGTAATAGTTGAAGGTCACGTTCAGACTGGAGACCATAGCGTCGGCTATGGATAGGTTCACTGGAAACAAAACCAAACAGACGCGTCGCACACAAAAAGTGCGTTTAACAAATGTTACACGTGCCAAAGCCAACAAATAAAAATCCACATAGCAAATAGAGAACGGCCAGAAAAAGTATCTCAAAGTAAACATGGGACAGAATAGGAGAGGACAAGAGCTCTACGCCGAATAGCTTCTACAGTAATAGATGTGATGTGCGTATGCTTTGCAAAGTGATGACAATGAATATGACAATGACAATGACAATGACAATGACAATGAAAATGAAAATGACAATGACAATGACAATGACAATGAAAATGAAAATGACAATGACAATGAAAATGAAAATGACAATGAAAATGACAATGACAATGACAATGACAATGACAATGAAAATGAAAATGACAATGACAATGACAATGACAATGAAAATGAAAATGACAATGACAATGAAAATGAAAATGACAATGAAAATGACAATGACAATGACAATGACAATGACAATGACAATGACAATGACAATGACAATGACAATGACAATGACAATGACAATGACAATGACAATGACAATGACAATGACAATGACAATGACAATGACAATGACAATGACAATGACAATGACAATGACAATGACAATGACAATGACAATGACAATGACAATGACAATGACAATGACAATGACAATGACAATGACAATGACAATGACAATGACAATGACAATGACAATGACAATGACAATGACAATGACAATGACAATGACAATGACAATGACAATGACAATGACAATGACAATGACAATGACAATGACAATGACAATGACAATGACAATGACAATGACAATGACAATGACAATGACAATGACAATGACAATGACAATGACAATGACAATGACAATGACAATGACAATGACAATGACAATGACAATGACAATGACAATGACAATGACAATGACAATGACAATGACAATGACAATGACAATGACAATGACAATGACAATGACAATGACAATGACAATGACAATGACAATGACAATGACAATGACAATGACAATGACAATGACAATGACAATGACAATTACAATTACAATGACAATGACAATGACAATGACAATGAGCTCTACGCCGAATAGCTTCTACAGTAATAGATGTGATGTGCGTATGCTTTACAAAGTGATGACAATGACAATGACGATGACAATGACAATGAAAATGACAATGACAAGGACAATAGCAATGACAATAGCAATGGCAATGACAGTAAAATATTATAAGCTAACAATACAAAAAATTATTTGAATGGTATTGCAGGTAATTTCCTATAGATGTTACATATTGAATTTCCCAACTTAAATACCCTTTTCGAACAAGCACAAGGAAAGGTAGCTGTAGCAGAGCCCATCATATTTAAGTAACCCATTTTTTGTTTGTTTATGCGTCGTACATTTATAATTAGTGTGAAAGCCAGTGCAATCGACTTTGTGGAGAAGATGGGATCAGGCTGCGCATAATTAAATGGAGGCTGCAAATGGAACAACGGCCATTTGTCTGTCTCCCTGTCCGTGAATGTGTGCGTGCCTGTCTGTCTGTGAGTGTATCTGTGTGTGTGTGTGGGAGTGGTGTGAGTGTGTCGGCCATCATTTATTACTTGGCACATTTGTTATTGTATTTCGGTTTCGGTTGTGAGTGTCTAACGATTTACATTCCAATGAATCACTAAAAACAGCGTGGGCTAAAACCACAATCCCACTCCAATTGAGGACACCTCCCTCCCTCCCACCGCATACACAACAGACACACAAAATAAGAAGTGGAAACATTAAAGTAGGGTCCTAGTGACGAAATAATACTTGTTCAGGGTCCTGTTGAGTCCTATGTGTAAGGACACGAATATTCATAGGTAGAGGTCTTTCTGCAAAAATCTCTATAAAATTGCAAGTCTTAAGGAGTCTTCAAGTCTTTTACGAATATTCCACAAAACCAATATACTCTCTTTTCGCTGCGTGAGCGACCATTAAAAGGTGCAAACAAAGAGCCAAAAAAATTTATTTTGGCCTACTGCTTTTGCCATTGTTTACTTTTCATTATCTATGTAGATAAGCAGTGTCAGAAATAAGCATAAAAAGCAACACCCGCACCCGCACCCGCATCCGCACCCGCACCAACAATAACAATAACAATGGGCATTGTTTTATCGCATAGTTCTTGTCACGCCCCCAAACGTGTCGAATTTGGCAGGCGATGTGGCAACTCTGCACAGGCTTGGTCAGCTAGACAGACCTGGAGGCTGTCCTGGAGCAAGTTTTTGTTCGTTTCTTTTTTTTTTTTTTGTATCGATTGCGTATCGTCTTAATTAATCAAGACATAATAAGAATGCTGAATGAACACGAACAGATGAAGCGAATGATAAAAGATAATGCAAATCATAGGCAGGCTGCCGTCTTATCAGCAAAGGTTGCGTGACTGGGAATTTATTTGTTCAGCGGCGGCATAACTTTGCTAAACTAATAATAACGGCGAAATGTCTATTTAGAAATGCAAATTTTGTAATAGCTGCCAAAGCCATCTGAGGCCTCAAGGCATTTCGTTTACATAATAATCATTGCTCTCGGAGATAACAGCTGCCATGGGCGGATGCCCGAGCCAGTCGAAGCGAAGGACAGTGCGTGCAAGGGGGACAGCATCCGTTCCGAAAACATCTTGCGTGAATAAGTCAACTTCTAGCTAGGTCAGCTGAGAAGAAAAAAAGGGGGAGGTGGAAGAAGTGCTTATGTCTGACAATGCAACTAGTTTGCCTTTTGATACACTTTTGAACGAGCATAAAGCACGGCTGATAAAACGTGATATGAATCGGCCAACTACATGTGCTTGAGTGTTCATATATCACTCAACTAACTACATTATATTTGCGGTTATTTCATTCCATTTCATGCTATTTCCAGTTTCTGCGCTCTGTGTTCTTGTCAAGTCATTGTCTTACCGTTATATTTGTTTTGCTATGAATCAGTTGTCAGCATGAAGTCGCTTAGTGAGAGCAAGACAGTTTGCCAACACCGGCTGCAGCCTGCAGCAATGCTGCTCTCTCGCTCTGCATTGTATGTACCATATGCATATGAGAGTAACGATCAAAACAAAGAAGGAGAGCGATGCTTAGCAGTGGCTGACGATTAACTGCGTATTTATGGCGAGAATAAAGACAAATGAAGAGAGGGTCATTCAGGTAGCAAATATTCTGTATGTTTAAGCGACGCATACATGCACACCACAGTTTAATTGGTGTGCATGCAAGGGTATCTATAATTCGATATTCAAAAATGTTTTTCGTTTCTCTTCATATAGGCGCCATGCTCTTGAAAAAAGAATATTACAAGTAAAGCGTGCGTTTAACACACACAGCAAATACGCTGTATGCGTTTCGTTACGACCCACTTAATTGATGCGCATGCAAGGGTATTTACAAGTCGACATTTGAACCCATTTGCAGTTTTCTTTTTATTGTCAAGTTGCGCATGCATAAGGCCGGCGGGCTTTCGCTTGTGCACTGTGTGTATGTGTAAGAATGTATGTAAGTATGCGAGTATGAGTGTGTGTATATGACAATAGTCGGAAGGCAGTCAACTGACAGCATCTGGCCGGGGTTAGTTGCTGTTGCTACTGTTGTCATTGTTTGGTGCTTGTTGTTGTTGGTCGGGGGGTTGCCTGCATTTTTATGCGCTTTGTTTTTAATGGTTTCGGCAATGCCAGTCGGACGAACAGACATGCAAAACAGACTTTTGCATATAATATAAACAGCTTGGCTTCCATGTATATGCATGTCACAGAGAGCGGGAGAGAGAGAGAGGGAGAGAGAGCGAACGAAGTCTGCAATCTTTCATTTAGGGCCACTCAAAATGAAAGAGCAATGTCAGTAATGTCATTATTATTAGAATGCCAGCTAGTAAGAGTGAGAGTGTGAGAGAGAGAGAGAGAAAGAGAGGCGAGGACTTTAAGTACGTAACCTTAGTTTTGAAGTGTTCTTTGAAATGTAATTAAGATTCAAATTAAATAATGTTGCAGAGCAAGGCTAAAAAATAAATATAAGTAAAATATTTATTAAATATTAAATATTAAAATATTATTTTATACATATGTATATTCATTACACTTCATGTAAAAACATCAATGAATAACTTTCAATGACTTTCTGCTCTTTGGATTTTGCCGAGTTTTAATTGGCTTTAAAAATATATTTCCAAAAATTGCAAGAGCTTCAGCATGAAACAAAAATAAATTGAATATTGCTGAAAAAGAGAGAAAAATTGATGCTGCCCTTTCGGAAGCTCGCGGAAGCCACATTAAAACAATTCGCTGCAACGCCGCAAGTGCAGCGCGAAGTTTATAAAACAAATAATTGAATTAACTGTGCACTGGCACGCGCCACGAATTTTCGGCTTAAACTGAGAGCTCATTCAATTACAGCAAGAACTAAAATAAAAGCGAGAGCAAAGGGGATAGCTGAAACTCATGCAATGGCTCTACATGACGTATACGTGATGAATTGTTGATACCACATATGCCCCACGTACGGCTTATACGCCCAATACGCCACCCGTATACTCACCGATAAAGTAGTTGGTAACGGTACGCATCCGCTTAGTGGTCAGCACAATCCAGACAACAATCAAATTGCCGCCAGTAGCCACAATGACCATGCCACCAAAGAGAATGCTCCAGAGCACCTGACGCCACCAGGGCACGACGAAGGCGAATGAGGCTACTGGCGCAGCGCTGTCCTCATCGATAAGCGTATCCCCAGCATCGCCGACAGGAAGTCCCGTTATGCCTGTGGGTAAACTGCGGAAGAGAGACAGAGAGGGAGTGAGAGAGAGAGAGAGAGAGAGCCAGAGAGGGGGGAGCAAGTAGAGTTGTGTTAGAAACAATGTTGAATTAGTGACATGAAGATTATGTGTGAGCTAAGCTAGAGATGAGGCGAATGTGGCAAGTGTGTCTGCTCCCTTGACGCTTAACTGTCTATATGTCTATGTGTGCAAGGCTGTGTGTGTGTGTGTGTGTGTGTGTGTGTGTATGTGTGTGGCGTGTTAGGCGTATGTAATTGTGCGTGCGTTAACAAATCCTTGTCGGTTTGTTGTTATTCATAAAAGCTCAGGTTCAGACTGCTTTATGACTCGCCCTCGTCACCATCTTTGGATACCCGCCCAGTGAACAGTGGATGAAGTGGGCATATCGGCATATCCATGTACTATTCAAACTGTAGACTGAAATGTGAGTGATATACTCATAAGAGGCGTTTTGCTAGATGCTCGAAGCTACAAATTTATCATATAAGATAAATTATGTAAAAATGTATGTTTAGGAAATACATAATTATAAATCAATATGTTATCTTTAGATAAAGGTAGATATAGCACATATATTTATATCATCATTTTAGATTATATAGCTCTACTATTTCTTGCACAGTTTTTGGCATTCTACTTTTCATTTCATTTCATTTTGAACGGGCATTCAGCAGTCAGTCATTCCCTAACACTTGCTTCATTCTTATTTGTTAATATTCTGCTTTTCTGATTGTTTATTTAGAGCATGTGTGTGTGGGCGCGTGTATGTTTAGAAGTGTTTAAATAGGCAGCACACTTACACACTCACACACACACACACACAGAGCATACATAGATTTAGTGGTTTTGTTTTAAGAGGCCTCGCACACAGGCTGTTGCAGGGCCATCAACGAGCTGTCAACGTCCGTAAATCGGGCCTCATGTTAAACTCGGCTCGTTAGCAACACCACGCGTATATGTAATTTAATATGTGAGCTCAGCTCCTTCTCCCTCTCTCACTCTCTCTCTCTCTCTATCTTACTGATGACATTTGAGGCAAAGGTGGGCGTGGCCGTGCCCAGTCAGTGGCCAGCTGCTGTCGCTAGTCATTAGTCCACTACGATGTGCGCATCGCGCATCGAGACAATTAAAAATATGTTTCATCAGCGCTGAACTATTCAAATATCTATACGCCATATATCCTGACCCCCCCCCCACCCTCGCCCCTTCATGCACCCAGCTTGTTTATTGGCCTAGTGCAAAGCGGATTATTGATTTTTACGAGCAACCCAGAATGGAAAGGAAAAACCAACAAAAAAAAAAAAAGAGGTTCTCAAAAATAAAGAAATTATAAAGAAAACAATTTCGAGGCAGCCGCAGCCGCAGGCACATGAAAATGTCAAGTAAGCAAGTAAGTATGGAGAGTGCTGCACGAGAGCATACCCTGTATGTGGGGGAACTTGAATTGTATGCAGTCCTAGAAGAAAACATATAAGCTTATCTTGATATGGATTTGAGTTTCTTTTGGAAAAAATAGTCAATCAATATTGTTCTCTTTCCGTTTAATTCCGTTTCTATTCTATTTATCAGACTGTGCATTTTTATCTTGCAATATCTCTTACTTAGTCGGCCTCTCTCTGTCTCTCTCTATCTCTCTCTCTCTCTGTCTCTCTGTATCTCTTTCTCCTCCTCTGTTATCGTTTGTAGGTTTATATCTCTGACTCACTACCTACTCACTATATATATCATACTCGTTCTCTACCTCTGCGTATATCTCCATCGTTCTCTCACTCTCTCTCGCTCTTACTCGAATCATCGCTTTATCTCTCACTTTTCAATACATATATCCATATTATATATTTATATACCTTTATGTATCTATCTATCTATAATTTTCCTCTCTCTCTGTCTCTCTCTCTCTCTCTCGCTCTCTCTCTCGCCCTCTCTCTCTCTCTCTCTCTCTCTCTCTCTCTCTCTCTCTCTCTCTCTCTCTCTCTCTCTCTCTCTCTCTCTCTCTCTCTCATCAACCTGTCTCTAGCTTCCTCCTCTGCATATTTTCCCTAATATATGTAAGACTTGTCGTATAGAGTATTTCTATCTCATTCTCACTATTTTACACTCTCTGTTTCGCTCTCCCATCCCTCTATATATTCTTTTTCGTCTACCTTTCTGGAGATATTTTTCCAAGTTTATGATAACAATTTCAGCCAATTTTTTGCGTACGTGAAATGAAAATAAGAAACATTCCCGAAATATTTTTTTTCTTGTTTTGATTTCGGTTTTTCTGCTTCTTTATTTTGCACTAAGCCTGTCAACGCGCTGCCAAAGCCAAACAAAATAAACTTTTGTAAAGTAGAAAAACATTCAAGAAGAAGAAGAAGATGATGACAAAATTGAAGACGAAGAAGCAGAAGAGGTCGCCAATAATACATTTTTTACTTGCGAATCTGCCATTGAACTCAGTTTGAGTTGAATTCTCTGTCTGTTGGACTATGTCGTAAACATGTTTGAGTCACGTCAAACGCAGCAATTATTTGGAAGTAATACTCCATAAAGGACTATCATATTCAGCTCTCACTCTCCATCTGCATGATTGTATATGTGTGTGTGAGTGTGTGTGAGTGAGTGAGTCTCAGGGGAATCAACAAATTTATGCTGCAGTATATAAAATATTAAAGAAGAGCAATGCTCGACTATGAAATACCTCTGCTTAAATAGTACGAGTAAAGGAAAATGTCTTAACTATTTTATAATAAAAATTCAAATGAGGAAACTCAAAAAGTGTCTTAGCTATTATATTATATTAAGTCTTAAGTAACTCTAACAATGTATATAAACCCTCTTCTATTCTGCAATCCTAATCCATTTTAGAAACTTTAAGATTGAAGAAGAATGACAAAATAGTTCTAGATCCACTTTAGAGAATCGCAGCTTGGCAAATCAAATAAATAGAATTGGTTAAATAATACTTTAGTACAGTTAGAGAAAAAATAGAAAATAAAGTTTTATTTGCCCACTTTTATGGCTCAAACCAAAAGTCAGCCCCAATGCAGTGCCTAAACTATAAACCAAATCAGATGAGTATAAAAGATTTACTACAATAATACCACACATGTGAGGCTCTACGGAGGTAAGCCAAAAGTGGTTTACCACGCCCACTTTAGTAGTTCAAACTGCCCACTTTGGTGGCTAAGCCCCGAGCAATACTTTTGCTGCTTGCAGAAAATTCAAAATGAAATCTACTTGATGGTAAAACATATAAACATATGACCTTCTTACCACTGGGAATGCTTTAAGTGTGCGACAGGGCCAAAGCACGAGGGAGAACGAGTGGAGGGAGTGGAGCATACACACACACACATTGATAGATGTGAAATGTATTTTGTATATATATAGTATATAGTATATATATATATAGATGTGTTTGTATATATTATGGCCATCAATGAAATGTATTTGAAACGGAAATAAAAAAGTCAAAGCGGGCTGAGGCAAGCGGAAATGCTTGACTGATTGAATGACTGAATGACTGACTGCATGATTGAGTGACTGAGTGCGAGTGGGTGAATCAATGGGTGGGTGAATGGTATGAATCGTTGAATGGATGCCGCAATGAGGCGTCATTAGATATGCATGGTTGGCAGCGCACACACAAAGCCAAGGAACTGAAGCTAAAATTCGCATAGCGAATCCAGAGCGTGAGCTGGAAGAACTATGTATGTCCATTCCTCATTTGGAGTCGAATGTTGTGCGTGTCTTGTGCATTAATTCAATTTGTAACATAATTAGACATTACTCTCAGCTAAATGCTGGCCAATCATTGGGTATATTGGCATGGCTATGAGCCTATATAAACTCTAATAGTTATATGACTATGTATATATAGGATCAGGATCAGCAAGGCAAACTGAGTCGAGCTAAACATGACTGTCTCTTTGTCAACTAGAAAAGCTAAAGAATTTCTATTTTCAATACTTATTCTTATAAACCATATGTGCTACTAACTAATCAGATAATTCCTTAACTCAATCCATTTTTTTAAATTTCGATAAAAATCGATATATTTTTTAAAAGTTTTTTAAACATATCGTTTAGAGCTTTCTAGTTAGTGAAACTCAATATGGGATCAAGTTCTTTTAGATAAATATTCATATTTTTTAAATATTATGGATAGATAGATAGATATTTATCTTCAATGCTCCTTTTTCCTTTTTCAAGTCACAGTGATTTGAGCTTTGGTATTCATATACTTTATAATGTCAAAAATATGCTCTCAAATTTTCATTAAGATCGTACAACTAGAAGCCAAGTTCAATTAGACTATTTTCTATAATAAGGAGAGATCTAGGCATACCAAGCGCCTGCTTAAGTATGAGTGTGTGTGCATGTCTTTATATGTATGTAAATAGACTTGAGTAAATAATCACAGTAGCAGCATTTGTATACAGGGTATCTGCTAGTCGAACACACCCCACTAGACACTTACATTCTGCTCAGATTGTAGCTGAGATCGTTTGGTTTCGTTGACGGTGTTTGATTGCCCTCCAATAGAACGCTATTCAGCGCAGTGTAGAGCAGAGCTGGAGCATAAGTGCTCCAATTGCTCCAAGTGGAGCTGCTATCCATCAGCTCCTCATTGTTGTCCATTTCGTCCTTGTTGTTGTTGTTGTTGTTGATGATGCTGTTGTCCTTTGACCTATTGTTTGCCTTCACTAATGTTGCGTGTCCCTTTTTTTTGGGATAGTCTCCTATTTGGATTCCATTTATTTGCTCTGCGATGCCTGCAAAGAGCAAAGAATAATACATTTAACTAATTTCGGAATTTGGGGTTTATCTACGATGCTCGCCCAGGCTGCAAGGTCGAGCATATATTGCTTAGGTTTGATATGTCTTAAATTCATTCAAATATAATTATATATTACAGCCTGACTATGATGCGGCGTATTAATTGCTATGTCGCGAAACTTTTCCCTCATCATGCACTTCCGCTCGACTTAATTGGCAATCGAGTGTAAAATCATTTGAAGCGGGCATCTGATATTAGATACGCCCCATCGCATCATAGGATTCCTGTGGCTGCCTTTAATTGAGCGCAATTAGCAGAGGAATGGAGTGAGAAGAGCGACATGAATTCCCAAAATTTTCAATTGACAAGCTCTAGTATTAATTAAGCTTGTTGTTGGGTAAGTCTATTATAGGGTATATTGGTTGCATCACGCTCGCTTGTGATGTGAAAAGTGAAGAAAATGAAAAATAAAAAAATTCTAGCAGAACAAAATTGAATCTATTCAATTGACAGACTGAAAAGTGACTAAGCTATATGTATAATGGTTTGAAATAGTAAATAGAGTATATTGGCCTCATCATACTCATCATATTGAATCCTCCAAATTTTCCATTCAGTAACATTTTTCTTTAACAATATAAGCGAGAAGAGATTATATTTGAGTAGGAGAATCGAGTAACTCGTTTGATATGTGCAAAATAAAGTCTCTTTACTTCCATACTACTTTTTCGATATACAAAGAGAAATGTATATTGGTTATATTATGCTCGTTCGAAGCGTGAGTCATAGAGCATATCGGTTATCAAACCTTCTCTTTGCATGTTAATCTATATTCAAACTACTTACTTTGGAGTTGTCAAACTATAATATTTAAAAATCTTTGAAAAGGAGCTCTTAGTTAGTGCAGAATCAATGGAAATATATAGGATTATAAGATTTGCTGGCATCTAGTATTCTATATATCGAAAATTTGCTTAAGATTTTCAAAAATATATATATTTTTTTAAATTTTTTCTGCCAACATATGAGCGAGCATGACATGTTCATAGACACCCCGAGAGCTCGCTCTCTGATTTTTGTCTTTTGCTAAATGTTTGTTTTCGATATTTTCCCTGCTGTGTTTGCTCTTTGTCTGCTGTTGGGCCAAAAACTTTGTTAGGCCCCGAAAAAAATTGGCGAGTTTTTTTTTTTTTGTATTTTTTTGGTTTTAGACTTTTGTCAAAGGTTTTTCAAATTGATTGTGATTTGTGTTTGTCGAAGGTTTTTGCCTCATTTGCGGTTTTTGCGGTCCGTTTGACATTGGCATTGAGTGTGGCAGGCGCAGAGGACTTTAAGGCCAGGCTCAAATGTAAATGGGGCTTCGCTGCTTCAATGGCAACAACAACCGCGAAGCGAAACCAATTTGGATTGAACGAAAAACAAAACTTTGAAATTAACACAAAACTTTCGCACATCAAAGGCAATTAAAAGTTGTAAGCAGAAAAATTTAGTCCAGGAAAGAGCCAGAGCCAGAGCCAGAGCCAGAGCAGGTGTATGGAAACTCAATTAGAGCTTCATTGTGAGGCTGCTCCATATTCATATTCATTATTCATTATTCATTATTCATAGTTGTTTTGCTGCTCATATAAATATATTTTACTTGAACGTTATTTAAATTGAGTTTATTTCTGGGCAACTCTCAGTTCAAACTAAAGACAGAAAACATTTTGAGCGATAGTTTCCAGCACATATAGAGCAGTTCAACGATATCTAATCGAATCGAGTGTGTGTTTCTTATCTGAGCAAAACACTTCGAATGGCAACTTGACTAGCATTAGGCGAGCAGCTAATGAATGAAGATTGAGCGCGCGAGCAGCTGACTTTGATATGGAAAAGTGGATCCTAGGGGCTTATCTATGCTAAACTATGCCCAAGTGTAATTAGTTTTCTAACAAAAATATAAATATTCATTTAAACTATTATTCAAATTTATTTAAGTAATTATTTATTATTGACAGACCTCGCACCCTTAAACAGATATTGAAATATTTTTATATGAGGGCAAGCTCTTTAAGATAAGCCTATAAGGTAAATTTGATTCTAGCCCAAGCATTTCTCGAGTTGTAATCAGAAGAGCAAGTTGTGAGCTTATTATCAAGCAGTAAAATTGTAAAATCTGGGCACATAGCTAAGCAGGTATAGATTATTGATTTATTGATAAGTTATCGATAGTTTAGTAGGCTATATGCTGCTTGACATAGCTTGATATCTGTATCTATAAAGTAGGTAATTTCTTAGCTAGTCTCGTCCATGATCAATGCAAGCAGCTGCTAATATGTTTATCGGAATAAGTTGGAAATTAGATCTAGACATATCGATCTACAAATCGATAGAGATATATGCATATGATATTACATGATTAAAAAATCTATGAATGATGCAGTTTAAAAGATATTAGAGAAATTAATTAAGAATATATATTTAAATATAAGATTTAAATATATCAAGAAAATGATAAATATGATATCAAACAAATAGATCATATACATATATGAAAAACATCTATATGCATTATATGTATATCAAGATTGTACTTTGTAGTATATTTTATACATTTTCTTGTTACATATTTATATTACATATTTTAGCTTTTTCTTTATATCGTACTTAGATTTCTATTTAATAGCTTTACCTCACCTCTAGAACTCTAGTCGTCTCTGTATTACTCTTTGTTGCCTTTGATTCTATTGCTACTATTTCTTTGGGCCCATTGAATACAATCTGTTTGTGACAAAACATATATATATATAGAGCTAACAGCGAGAGGTCTTTCTTTCTCCAGATTAAAACAATAAAAAAAATATATAAAGAAACTAATTCAATTCGCCAAAAACGTTCTTTCAACGTGTCCCCAGAGCTAGATTAACTCACCTGTAGCTATTTATTTATTTTTACCTCCACCTACAACATCTCCTCACTCTCCCTCTTCTCCTTCTCTTGGTCTTTTTCTTCTTCTAGTTCTACCTTTGTGTGTTTGTGACAACGCGCTAAGAAAATTGCTTTTCACTTTGCTCCCTGTGGCCGCCCCCCAAACCCCAAGCTCGAATTACAGTTGAACTTGTTTTCCCTGATAACTAAAAGAAAAACAGTTTGAGGCTGACTCTGACAGATTGAGACAATTGCTGGCCCTAGCCACACTTGCCACATGCCACGAAAGAATGCAGCAGCAGCAGCAGCAGCAGCAGCAGCAGCAGCAGCGGCTGAAGCGTCTGCAACAGTCAATGAAAATTTGACAAATTAAGCCTCTAACACCTCAAATAGAACTTTCCAAGTGCAATTTTCTTTCGTTCAAATGTGAAATAAGTTTGAATTACTCTAGTCGACAGTGCTCGACTGGCAGATGCCCTCCAAATCTAGAATGAACTAATCATATATTAGTGCACAAAAACTAAAACGCCATCTGTAGTGCAGTTCGTGCAGCAACAGCAGAGATTGCTCTTCCTATGGCATTCACACAATGAGCAATAGCCTGATGGAACTTGGGTTCTGCTGGTACGATTTGAATGAAATTTTTAAGAAGTAATTATCACATACGAATATACGAAAAAATTATGTGAAAAGTTATTTTCTTTAAATTCTAAAGTAATTAAAAAAAAAAAAAAACTTTTAAATTTCTTCAAGCATATGAAGAAAAGTTGGTATATAATTTTCAAATTATGTTTGAAAGATAAAATTAAAATATATCGATATTTATCGATATAAACGATAGGTAATAATTTACTGAAAAAGTAATAGGCTTAGGCGGCATATAGTAAGCTAACATATACATAGCTATTGAAGCTTGGAAGAAAACTACATTAGTCATATAGACCCAAAGTCAGCCGAATATGGTTAGATCAACTTAGTTCATCATTTCACAGTTATGAGTTCTTCTATGTCTACTTCTTCCATACGTCTTAAGATGTCTTACTCAGCTTAATTTCTGCAACAACCAATATACCCGCTATACTCATTAATGCAATATAAGTGAAGACTTCATCAATTAAGCGATTGATGTTTACCGAGCCAAATACGATTTGTTGGGAACTATGCAAAAATCAATTAGCCAACGAGTTGACTGCGCTCGCAGCACAATAACAATCGGATCTGTGTCTATACAAAGCATATGGCATTATTTTATATGCTGTTGACAGAGCAGGGCGGGGGGGGCGTTGACTTGCTGAAGGTGGGCGTGGCTGCAGTTGCGGCGCAGTCTTAATGAAATGTAAACAAACTTCAAAAGAATGTTGGCTATAATTGGCAGGCAGTCGGGCAGCCCGGAACTGCATTGCCTCAATTGTAGGGGAAGGTATAGAAAGAGAGGGCACATAATAATAGCAAGAGCGAGCGGAGGAGAGGGAGCGGAGGGGAGAGTATTCGAATGGGGAGTCTAGAGTGTAGCCAGAGTCGAGCTAAGAGGAAATGGCTCGCGAAATAGACTCAAAATATTTGCTCAAAAAATATTTGTCGAAATGAATAACAACAAAAAAATAGACAGAAAGCATTGCAATCGAGTACAATCGACTGCATAATACACGCTCATACTTGAAAGGCTGTCTATGCCACGCCCTGATATGCGAACTTTATATTTAGCAAGTTTTCTGGCTTAAGCTCTAAGAATATAGCAGATATAGATAAATTCGAAACAGCATCCAAACAAAAGACTCTAACCTAACTTTAACTCTAGCTTCAATGTAGCTCAGTCGATGTCAGCTTAAAACTAATATACTCGCTTTGCATCACCTGCTAGAGTATTGAAGAAAAGTGCAAGCGAGTCATACCTTTTGCCGCCCTCTGACCATGCCCAATTTGACTGATGTTCCGGCTAACAATGTTATTTTCTCTGCTCTTGCCACTTTTCACCAATAGCCGCACAAAAATTGAATTTAATTTTTTTTTTTCTGCTCGCCGCACATGAAAAATGGCAAAGCTGTCACGTTCCAAGCACTTGATGCTCGCTCAGTAAGCGATGGGAAACGAGTCCATATGGCTGTGAGAGTTGTATTTAATTATATTTATATGAATTTATTATTAATTTAAAAAAAAAAACTTAAGTTCAAGTAACTTCTCTCAGAACAGACAGCAATACTTTAAGACTCAGATCTTAGTGGATGCAAAAAGTTTTAAATATATCAATAAATATCTCTTATATAATTTATTTACATTTTCAACTTAAGCGAGCATTGGTCAGCTAGTAATACCCCAATTTTAACACGACAGTATGCTCCAATTTACTGTTTGAAGTCGCAGTTCGTCGTTTGCTTGGCTCAATGCGGTCAGATTAAGTATACGCCCCATTGTGCGAAAATGTATTTTTTATTTTTTTTATTTAATTTCTATTTTGGCAGTAAATGAATTTGTCTTGAAGCTTTGTCGAGGCTGAAGTTTTGTTAACGTTGTGTCAAATATAAAGAAAATAATATAGATATAACATTATGTCGGAAATAATAAAAAGAAACTTTCTTTTTGTGCTGAAAAATGTCTGAAATGATAAGAAGAACATTTCTTTTTTTTATAGCGATGCGAATGGGGTAGAGTAGAAATGGCATAGACAAACAGAGTATATAGACTAGATGAACTATGGGATTGTTCATATGAAAAGTCAATATTATACAAGTGAGTCTATATTGTAGAAATATTACTTACATAAAAAAAAAATACATATATGTATGTCTTTGTTTTCTCTAAAAGTTCTTTAGTTTTCATTAAAATACGCTATTCAATTGTCATTCATTCTTTATTTATTTTGTATTTATTCTTAATAGAATATATAATACATATATAAACTAAAAGTAATGCATTCTGTCTATTGCCACCCATATACCCACTTCTCACTCTGAATGGGCTTAGGGTATATGAAGAATAAAGGAATAATAATAATATAAGAGAGTTGCGCCATTGTAGCTGTCTAACTGTGCCTATGATGTTAGCAAGCCGAGTGAATGCGTGTGAGTATTTGTATGTGTGTGTGTCTCGCTGTGCCTATGATGTTAGCTCTGTGTGTGTGTGTGTGCGTGTGTTCATGTGTTTGCATGTGTTTGTATGTCAATAACTCTGCGCTATGCTGGTTTACTTTTCAGGCTCTTGCTGCCTGCCTGCCTGCCTGCTTGCCTTCGCTCACTCTCATTCGCTTTCCCACTCACACTACCATGCCTTTTCTATGCCTCTCTGTTGCGCTCACAGACTGTGTGCAACTCATACCCGCGCCCGTGCCAGTGCCTAGAGCAAAGTTCTAAAACAATTTAATGTAAAAATGTGCAGCGCCCACATTTGTGGGCATGGTCAGCAGCTTTAACTTGAACAGCAGAGAGTGAGTGAGAGAGAGAGTGAGCGTGAGAGTCTGAGAGAGGCGAACGAGTAGAAGAAGGAGCAGAAGCAAACACTTTTGCTTTTAATTTTGGATGCGGCTTTTGTTTAGGCATTTAGCACACAATGGCATATAAAATGAACTTGAAATTGTAATTGCCAAGGCCTAAGCATGTTTTTTAATTTGCCGCACACTCAAACGCACACACACACACATAAAAAGCCAGAGCATGTGCAACATATTTAAATAAAATTAATTTTAATGCCAAATTGGCCAAATGCCTTGCCGCAACTACGCAACGCAAGGAAGCAGGAGCGAACGAGAGAGAGAGAGAGAGTGTAAGTGAGTAAGTGTGTAAGTGAGATGGAGATTGAAATTATTCGCATAAAATTCATCAAAATGATTTTTTAATGAGCTACGTGAGCTGCTTTAGGCCAAAGTATTTATTTACGTTTATTTTCCAGCGTTCGCACCTAACAAAAAGCCAAGCGAAAAAGATTTTAACAATAGCCGCAAATGCCAATATAAATAAAAGCGGCCAACAAAGCAGACAAATACGCACAGACTCCAGATAGATATATATGTATATATATATATAAATATATATATAATACACAGATTTAATATATATATATATATATATATATATATATATATATATATATATGCTGCGGTTAAATAAATGTTTGTGGCAACAAAATCTGGCATGAAAAAAGTTTGTAAGTTGCAAATGAATGACTGCTCAATACTCGCTCAAAATTGAATTAGTGTGAAATAAAATTGGAATATCGAATTGTTGCATAAAAAATTTCAGAATGGATGAGCAAATAAATCTAGAATTTTTGCACACATAATTCTCAATCAATATACCCATTTACCGTGTGCTGAGCGGGCACCAATAGTTGTGTTGACTAATTTTGAGATTTTATCTTTATAAATTACATTTGTATTTATAGTTTAAGTAAAGCTAGAGGTACTTAGCTACACTCTGAAGCTAGTATACTCCATTTAAGCAATCCGAGCGGGCATGAAAAGATTGTGGCAATCTGTTTATGCTCAGCTCTCATAAATAATATGCTTGTTTATAGCTCAAAAAATGTTCAGCTATGCCAGCTAAGTAATATACCCATTTCTTTAAATGTTGAGCAGGCAACCAAAGTTGTATATAATATGTTGCAATTAAATATCGATTCCAGCTGACTGCCCAAAGCTCTATAACAGCATGCCAATATGCTCACCTTAGCCTGCCGAAGCGAGCATTGAATTGATGCTCAAAATTCCCTAATTTCTATTATGCTTCAGCTTTATGCAACTGCCTTAACGCTCACTATATTGCACAAGCTAATATACCCGACTGCCGCCGCACTCTGTGAGCGGGCATTCAAAATGGCCAGCAATGTGTTTCTGCTATGATTCGCGCTGTCTGCGTGGGCGAGATAAATTGTTTATGCGATTTTAATTTGTTTGCGTGTGTATTAAAATATTTGAAACGAAAGCATCGAGCGTACGCGCCCTGCGGAGCCAATCGCTGACTACTTAACGCATATTCCGAGATGCGATTAGACAAGGATTTAGCGACTGCGACTAAATATAGCAACAGCTCTGATAGCTCGACACCGCGCTCACCTCACACACATCGTGCTACAGAATGTTGCCAAAAATGTGGCCCCAAATGGCAGAGTTAACCTTTTCGTGCCCGAAGTTGGCAAGAAGCTGAGGTGGCTCGCCTCGGGCCAGGCTAACAAAGTTTCAGCCAAAGAACTCAAGAGGTTTAGCTTTAAATGCCATTCAATTTAAACTCCTGAAAAAGTCAAACTATGCAACTTTGAGGGCTTTCAATTACACTTCCATTGTCTCGCTGTCGTGGACAAGTTCAAATGGGAATTACGTTGTTTCCCGAAAATGTTCAATTCATTAAGTGAGAAATTTTACGATTGACTGAACGACTACTCCATCACTCTCTCTCTCTCTTTCTCATTCCTCTCTTTACTTGTGCCTCTCTCTTTTCTATCTGCCTTTCTTTACTATCAATCTTTATCTGTCTGCGTCACTCTGTCTCTCTCTCTCTCTCTCGTTTCTTAGTTTAGTTGGGCATGCTTCTATATCCTTATGTCTCTAGGTGTCCCTCCTTCTCAATCATCGCTATCTGTCTCTCTATCTCAGTCTGTATCTTGACCATTATCTATCTATCTCCCTCTCTATTTCCATATCTCCCTCTCTATCTTTATCTCACTTTATCCTCCCTCTCTCTCTGGCTTTCACCATATCCTACTTTCTATCTCCATCCAACATTACCTCTCTTCCTGTCTCTCTCCCTCTCATTCTTCAAATATTCAACTCTATCTGTCTATCTAACTTTACCGCTCTCTCTGTCTCTGTCTCTCTCTCTCTCTTTCTCTCTCTCTCTCTGTATTTATTTCATTTTCCATATAAATATATTTTTCTGTAGCTCATTAACTTTCTCTCTCTCTCTCTCTCTCTCTCTCTCTCTCTCTCTCTCTCTTTCCTCTCCACTTTTGTTCTCCCTCTGCTCACCCTCTTGTCTGTCTCTCCCTATCCTTATCTCATTTATCTATCTCTCACTATCTCACTTACCGTCTCTCAATCTTCACTTTATACTCATCTCCCATTCACTTCCTTTGTCACCTTTCTTGCTCTCTTTAGACATGTTTCTTGAATAACAAGGCCAACTCTCTCGCTCTGGCTTTCTCATTGCCTTTCTCTTTCTATTTACTGTTGTCTATTCGTGCGATACATCCAAAAGGAAATTGAAAATTTAGTGGTTTCTCCTCATTTTGGTTTGCCACATGAATGAAATCAATGAAATAAAATCTTAATTTGTTTTTTTTTTTTGGTTTTGGTTTTGATTTCGGTTTTTGGTTCCCATTGAACTGAATCATTTTGGGGTTTGAGCTGAGATTTGTTTCTGCATAATTTTGTTCTCCAAACACACGAGATTTTCTCAATCTTAATTTATGCATATGCGAATCGAATTACCATATCAAAAAGCGTTCATTAAAAATATCTCTGGTGAATTGAGGTTTTCATGAAAAGTTTGTTTTATTTATTTATTTTTTTTTTTTTTTGGCAACATTAAGGGTATTCCTGTGCTAAATGATTTCCATCGAGTTCAACTTCTATTCCAACTGTTATCGCTCTTCATTTGCCAAACTCTATTTAATTGCCTTTGACAGCGAAACTAGAACTACGAAAGTTACTCGAAATAAATATTGTCAAACCACGCATACGACCTGTTGGACATATCTATATACATATATATAAATATATATCATATAAGCATGTATGTGTGTATATTTATACTTAAAGAGCAGAAATGCCAGCAAAAGGTTTTCCCGTTCAGCTTCACTCCATGCATTATCTTATCGCCTCGAGTTTATCAAGCAACGAATAGATATTTATGGGTAAACTGGGTATAGAGACGCTATCATTACAATATACTCAAGAGGCTGTGACGTTGTCTCACTCTGTCTCTGTCTCTGTCTCTGTCTTACAATAAATATTTCGCCAGTTTGCCTCAGCCCCTTTAGCCAAGCCCGGCGGAATCAATTTATTGCAATTATGTGTAAATTGAGGCACAAAGCCAATCCAGACACGCAGATCTCAAGTAGCAGGAAGAAGCGAGCAGAGAGCAGAGAGAAGCGAACTGCGAACTGCCACCCGCCAGGCACTTGTCACCACATCATGAGGCTGGCTGCCCGCAGCTGATGCGTGGGCGCTGGCGTGTAAGAAGCCGTTGGGATGGGGGCCAATGAACGGTTTCTGAACTGAACTGAATGGAGCGGAGCTCTACCCTGCTCTGCTGTGCTGTGCTGTCCGGACATTTCAAAACTTGAAAACTTAATAATAAAGCGAATAAGTGAGCTGCAGCTGTAGATGCTAGACGAGGCAGTTACCACGTAACTAGAGCAAGGAATGAGACTTTAACTTTGGCTGGTGAACTGCGAGTTAAGGAAACACAAGCTAGTTATCGATTTTTATCGATATTTATAAGAATGTAATTAAGATAGTGATAAATTCGTAATATATTTATTTCTAATAAATAAAAATCAAGTCATGAAATCAATCTTAATCGATATATTCCACTTTGTTAAACAATCGATAAATCTCTCTTACATATACTATACTCAACAAATACTACTAAACAATCAATTTTTATAGATATTGTGAAAATATAAACATATTTTTGATGAGAAATCGTTCAATCATTATTAACTATTATGGCCAATAAACAATAACATAAATTCGATTTTTATCGATATTAGAAAGAATAGAAAATATATTGATTGACGAATGATAAATAGTAATGAAGAAAGCAGGAATTTATATCGAAATTGATATAAACTTTTGCTAAGCTATAAAAGCAATATGCAAATATCGATATTTATCGATATGAGACAAGGCTGATTGAAAGACAAGTGAATGAAAACAATGAGATTAAAGTAGTTAGTTAAAAATGATTAAAGTTATCAAGTTATGCTAAATAAACGAAATACTAAAATCGATTTCATATCGATATTAATGAAAGAAATGAAAGCAAAGAACGCTAGGCAAACAAATGATATCCTAACTTACCCAAGCGGCGCTGCTGATCTCGACTATGAATATTAATTGAGAAATATTGTCGCCATTTACACACTCTATGCTCACAGCTAATATACCCTACCACAGAGTCAACTACTCATGCTGGGCATAATGAAAAGAGCAGCTAACTGAATACGTTGAAATATATGCACATGATTTAGAGAGTTGTTTAGGGTTTCATTGAAATGCATACGGAGAGCAGACCTCCACTCGTAAGGGGTAGCCCTGGCTTTGGGGTTCTGGCTCGACTCGAGCTGCTGCTTGAGTTGGCTCCTCTCTTCCCTTATTCGGTTGCTGGCTGCTGTTTCAGTTTCAATTTAATTAAATGTTTTGATGCATGACAGCAGCAGAAAATACGAGCACACGATACGGCATTCATTCTAATTCGTTTAAGGACCTTTCCGCTGACTGACTATCTGCTGAAAGTATTTCGGCCAGTGAGCAGGAGGCGGCGTACAGTGGCACGGGAGGGGCCACAGTCCGAGTGAGCGGCCATGGCATAGGCATTAAATTGAAGCAGTGAACCTACAGACTAGGTGCCCGAAAAGCAATCCGTGTTGAAAGCATTTCCATTGGTGCTCAGCTGACCAGCGCGCTCGGTTCGTGGTTTTAATGAGCCCTGTAGGCAAGTGTAAAGCGGGTATATTGGTTTTACGATTACTAACTGTTCTTAAAGCTACCTATTAGGCATTACTTAATCTATGCAAATTGTGGACGTGCCATATCAGACAATATTTAATATATTAAAGAGAGAGGGGAGGAGCATATCAGGTATTGATTCTTGTCTATCATGGCAGGATATCACGAAATGCAGCAGCTCTCTAAATCTATATGTTTAAGCTATATAATATGTGATATGATGATATATATATGTGATATGTCATATGATTTGATATATATCCAAGTCCATTTATAAAGGCGTGGCACATCGGCAACTATATTTTGCACATCTATAGAGATAGACTTCAGCTAGACATCAGCTAAACTTCAGCTAGACTTCAGCTAGACTTCAGCTAGACTTCAGCTAGACTTCAGCTAGACTTCAGCTAGACTTCAGCTAGACTTCAGCTAGACTTCAGCTAGACTTCAGCTAGACTTCAGCTAGACTTCAGCTAGACTTCAGCTAGACTTCAGCTAGACTTCAGCTAGACATCAGCTAGACTTCAGCTAGACTTCAGCTAGACTTTAGCTAGACTACCGCTAGCTTTATAGCTAGTTTACACTTAAATTCCTCTACATACAGGAAAATTAACTATTAATATTATCTAATTGATACATCTCTTTCACAAGTCATGGGTATTTGACAGTCGGTCATGCCCCACTGCTATGGTCATTAAGTGCGCCCGCTGGTTAGCTGGTTGTTTGGCTGGCTGGCTAGCGGGTTATTTGGCTATTGGTCAGACCGCCTGAGCCGCCAGCTTTGCCTAAATGAAGCCATAATTCACAGTTGAGTGGTTTAGTGGTTCGGCTATGTGGTTTAGTGGTGTGCAGTGGTTTTACTGGTTCACTTGTCTCCTTCAAAACGGGAATCAAAACAAACGGCCCTCATACTACACATTAAATATTTAGAGCGACTGCAGCGAGTGCAGCGAGTGCAGCGACTCTGCTGGCTTCACTATTTTTATTATCTTCCTCTTTTTCCTGTTGATTGTTTAACGAGATTTGTTGGCACTAAAAGTGAACTGGAACAAACGCACACACACACGCACACGCACACATACGTACGTACACAGGATATATGAGGATGTGAAAAACACGCTTGGCCTAGAGCCTAGAGAATCCCATGGATAAATCTCAACTCAGCTGCTATGAAAGCTAGCGAGACTTGAACTTTGGAAAATACATATATATATTCAGCTAGATGTCAAGTGATTTGGTATATATATATATATATATATATATGTACTATATACTATACTATACTAACGCCTTTTAGGGGCGTGGCAAGTTGGAATTGACTATTATAGATTCCATTGGTTTCAGTGCTAGAACTCAGAAGTTTCTCTAAGAGATCTTTATAACTAGATCTAGAATAAAGTTCGAACTAGCGGTAATCTCGGGGCAATACGTATATGTAAGTAGATTATTTCATAACTGTATAGCTCTAGCTACTACTAATGAAAAACTGGTTCACATCACTTTAATAATTATTAAAAATTTCATTTATTATTTCACAAATGTATTTCCTTAGTAGAAAATAATTATTCATATAATATATGATGTATATATGATGTATATAGACATACAAGTAAATTGTAAAACTTTCCAAAGAATTATCTTTATAAAATATGTGTCATATATGACAAGCGTTGTCTCTTTAACTAATCAGACACAATTGCGATTCTTTTGCCTGAACGATGATGAAAGATGCAAAAGATTTGAAGCTCGTTGAGGGAAGGCAATGGGACAACCGAATCACCAGATGTCATACAAATTGACAGTGAAGCTCGAATGGAGGAGGACTCTGGCAGTGTCTTTTGAACAGTAATTATGATGAAGCTCTTCCAGCTGACGAGCTGAGCAGGATTAGTGCAAGTAGCGCATGAAATTTCCATTGCTCGACTCTGGCGTTCCGCGAAACCAACAATTCCAATTTATATAATAATGATTCTTTATGTTTGTTCATAAATATGTTTATAATACGATATGTATATGTAAAGAACATCTATACACACACACACACACACACACACACACACACACACACATGTGTGTGTTCATTTTGATTTAAAATTTTCATTAAAATTGAATCTGATTTAAATTCTCTGTAAACAATTTCATATTCGTTGCAGATTAAACTATTTTTAGTTACTTGTTCAGAAATTGAAAATAAACTATATTGATTGTTGTGTGAGCTCTACTACAGTAAAAGGTTATATCAGAATCTATAGTTCCTCAGTTATAGAACTTTCAGTTCATATTGAACTGATCTACAAATATAAACGTAAAATAAATATTATATTATATATATTGTTATCTGTATTATATTATTATTATCTACATATATCAATTGATGAAATTTATATTACATTTCGTCAAATTTAGCATCATTAATGAGCATCAAGCAGTCAGTCATGCCCGATGTGGAATTTATTTTATTTGGTCAGCTCTGCGATTATGAAGCAATTAGCACTAGTGAAAACTATATCCAATGCAGATTTATAAATCAATTATTGCTAATGAATTGATACATTTTACTCTACGCCCAGTGGGCGTGGCTAGAGAAACTATTGAAGTGCTGCAGCTACAGATATATGATATGAGTGAATGGGAAAGCTGAATTGTATTTCTATAAGAGACAGAAAAACACAAAATCCCACGATTTAACGAATATGCTAAATGCACAATTCCAGCGCGTATAAAAATGAATATACTAAAATACAGTCTTTTTTATGGCTCAAGGAAATGTTTTCAAATCTTGCTAGTCTAACATGCTTGTAATCTTTGCATGAGCAAATTGAAACAAATATACTCTCTCTCTCTCGCTCTCTCTCTCTCTCGCTCTTGTTAAACGAGTATTAAATAGTGAATATACTCTGCATGCACTTAATGAGCAAGCATATTGAAATTTCTATTGTACAATGCAAATTAACACTCTATATTATTTAATTAGTAATTAATAGTAATTTAATTAGTAATTAATAACACTAAAATATTACAAAAAAAAAACGAATAAACTCTCTTTGCTCTCGAGCGATAATTTCACTTTTTACATTGTCAAGGCACATAACGAAAGCTAATATCCTCTCTGTGCACTTAGTAAGCGAGTATTGTGATATGAATCTACTCTTTTATAGCAAAATAATAAATGGCATACGCCCTCTTTTCGCTTACTGAGCGGGCATCATAAATCCAATACACTCGCTTTCAAATTATTCACTTGAAACTTTCAAGAATTAAATGCAGATTCGTAACGATTTTTTCAACTATCAATTTATACATTTAATAAAAGCCAATATACTCATTTTAAATATCTCGAACGAGAATATTAATGCAACTAATATACCCACTTTTCAGTTTAACAATTTTCAGTATACGATCTTTTTCTTTTTTATTTCAAATTGCAATTTTACGAATGAATGTAAAATATGTGATATGCTCATTTTTCATACTTGAGGCGAGTATTAGCTAGCTTATATGCCCATTAATAAGCTCTTCCCAAACGGGCTTCATCAATAGTCGAGCATGTCAATTGGAAAAGTAGAAACGAATTCTTGATCGCTCTGCTCACTCGATTTCTCTGCTAATTGAAGTCCATTAAAGGAAGCCACAGGAATCCAAGGATGCAATGGGGCGTATCTAATATCTGATGTCCGCTTCAAATGATTTTACACTCGATTGGTAATCAAATCAAGTGGAAGCACTGACTAGAGCAGACATTTAACTATTTTTAGTATTTCAAATGTAAAATAGGAAAAGTAATTAAAAATTTAAAACTGAAACTGTGAAAATTACGCTGAATTTTCCACTACATGTGAATAGCTCTTCAATTGAGCTAAACTTTTTTTTTTTTAATATTTAAATTTTTATTTATTCAGTTATTTGAGTGGATTAATGGATTATTAGACATTTCCTGTTGCATGACAAATACGAGTCGAGTGTTTAAATATTTATTTTCATTTTAAGTTTTTATTTTAGTTTTTTTTTTTTTCATTTATTTATTGTTTTTGTAATTTAAGCTGCTCAAATAGCAAAATTCTGTGAAGTGTAAAATAAAACTCGCGCGAGGCTTCACTGTATAATTTTTTTTTATTTCATAATAATATTTGCGCAGCAGAAAACAAAACTTTTTTTAATTTTCTTTTTTTTTTTTTTTCTTAATTCGTTTTATTTTTGTTTTCCAGTTTTTACTTACCATAAAATTTGGTTAAAAAACTAAACACATGTTTTTTATTTATAAATTTCGTTGTTTCTCTTTTTTGTGTGTAATTTTTATAGCCACAAATTAAACAAACAAATTTTCCCACACTAAATGTTTAATTTTGTTTATTTCCTTTTTTTTCGATTTATTTATTTTTTTTTTTTTATTTTTTTAAGATTTGAAAATTTGAACTAAGTTTCGAAAAACGTTGCCGCCGGCATTTTCCATGCTAAAGAACGTTTTCCCACAAGTCGCGTTAACCGACTTTTCGAACTGTTCGCGCGCGAGTTTTCCATGAAACTGCGAACGCCAATGTTCGCACAGTGTCAGCGCTCAGTATGCTGCCAAAGCAAACGAAGCAGCGCTGCAAGCAGCGAGCGAAGGCAACAAGCAGAGGCAGAGGCAGAGGCAGAGGCAGCGCGTAGCAGGCGCTTGTTGCTAACTATTTGCTGTCGCTTGTTGCTGCTGCTGCTGCTGCTACTACTGTTGCTGGGAAGTTTATGCCAAATAATTGCCCAACAAAAGACTTGGCGAAATTTCCCTTTCTTTCCTGTTAGGCACTAGCACAACATACGAATTCATTTCGCCTACAAATGGTAATAAAAGAAACTGCATAAATTTGTATTTGCAATGCAAATGAGTGCCGTTACACTTGAACAGTGTTGCCGTGCTACTCGCATATTGCCTACACTTTTGTCTGGCGTCTGCGCTTTGCTCAGCTCGACTCGATTTTTGCGCTCTCTCTGTTTTCATACGCACATTCGTAAACAGAGCGCGAGCACGTGTGAAAGGCAACAAAAGGCAAATTCAAATTACATGCGGCGTTTCGTCTATATCACTAGCCCATACAACAACTAAAACTAACTTTTTGATTTCTCGCATTTTCAATGGGTTCGTGGTATAAAAAAAATGCCAACCGTTAACAACAATAATAAGTAGAAGAAGACGCAAGGAGTCAGAAGTGAAAGAGAGTTCCGCGCTCCGAGCTCAAACTTTCAGTTTCGTTTTTAAAAATTAAGCATTGAGCTAGAGAGAAATAATAAAATTTAATTGAACTATCCTGTAATTTCAAACCAAAATCGCTCACACAACTCAAAGTTGAGGTAACCACACGCCAATGTTCCCGGTCCATGCACGTATACATGCAAATGTCACAGGCAAAAGATTCACACATGTAAGTGATATCGGCAATTGTGATCACATCATATTCGTACACATATGCATGTACATGTGTGTGTTGCAGCCCACAAGAACTGCAACTGTAAATGTTGAGCTGCCAATATGCTGCAGGCAGCGAGAGTATCGCATACAGGCACACAGCAAGAGACTGTGTGTGTGTGTGTGTGTGTGTATGTTCAAAGCGAAAACATATTTTATGCGCTCACGCTTTCATACCCTTCTCACAAATGCGTGTGTGGGAGTACACATGAGCATGGCGAACCCGTTCAAGAATTGAATATACTCTTTACTCAGAAGAGAAGAAATGGGATCTAAATTTTTGTGTGCTGTTGCTTCTGCCTGCTTACATATACATATACATATTTATTTGAGAGAGATGAGAACAGAAAGCAGCAAGCATAGAGTAAAGAGAGAGTGTGTGTGTGTGTGTGTGTGTGTTTGTTACTTTTGCTGGCGGCACCAAATGTCTTGTGTCATTCAGTGGCAAAAGGCAGCCGCAGATGCGCGGCTATAGCCAAAAATGCCTTAAGTAAGCAACATTAAAACATATGAGAAAACAAAATGAGATAGAATAGTGTTCTTTTAAGACGCGTAGATACCCTGTATTAGAACTGTAAACTTGTGATGATAAGTGTGATCCAAGGGAGATAATAGAGGAAAATGATAAAATAAAAAAAAAATTAAAATAAATAAGAATTACTCTGTATTAGACTGAACATATAGTTCTTAGTTCAATTCACACACACTTTTAGCTGTTTCTTCCATACAGTATCACAAATTCTTAAAAAAAATACCTTAGTCTTCCAGAGTATTTATAATATTGCATATGTACGTATGTATCAAAATCATATATAATATATAATAAAAAGTCCTCCAATATAACAAATGCAGCGTTTATTAAATGTCCCATTAGTTATATACCAACTGCATCTCTAACAACTCTCAATATCTATTATATACCAAAGAGCAACACTCTTTAACAGGGTAAGCTATCTTATATACCCCTTATATACCCTTAAATACCCAATCTGTACAGCAATTACAGAGTATACAGAAAACATTCAAAGTTCTACTCATAAATCTTCGAGTAGTTCTTATCCGTTGTGTGTGGCCTTGCCTCTTAATGTGCTTGTCTGTGATGAGAAAGGCATTGCAGTCGCGTGGCTGGCACTGATTGAGCTTTTGTTGTGGCAAGGTCCGACAGCGACTCATTGACAGTGTCCAATCGAATCCATCTATCCATCGATCAGTCCATCATTCATCAATCATTGTGTCAGGACAACAATAGCCAATAGTCAACATCTATATCACCTGCCCTCATCACACACAACATGCACTTTTTGCCACTTGCAACTTGAGTGCGATGTCTCATGCAGCTCACGTGGCGTATGCGCAATGTTAGCTTAAGAGGCAAGAGCTTGACTTGGTTTAATGCCTTCAGTACTGCGCTGATGACCCATATTTAATCAACGGTAATTGCGCTGACCTTCGCGCTACTCCAAACATCTACACTATCCACTGTGCCCACCCACCCACACCACTCCACCCACTCCAACGCCCACGCCCACGCCCACTCCATTTATCAGTGTCCTTAATGATAATCTGTTTGGAAAATTTTAAACATTTTTATACCCTGAACCCATTAAATAGAGTCTTTTAGGGTATATTGCTTATAGATGTATGTAAATATGCCTGGGTGTGATATATATTCTTGATCAGCATGGGCAAAGTGGCTGAAGATCAAGATGAAATGAAGAAATTTTAGGAATTTGAAATTTCGTCCATTCCCAAAATAATTAAAATATTAAAAATTATTTCAAATAGCAGAGACTCGAGCTTTATCATTATATACTTGAACAATTTCCCTATGATCGAAGCCAAGTTCCATTCAGCTAGTTCTCATAATGTTTATAGGTCCAAAAGAAGAACAAGCAAAGTTGTTGCCTAAGCCGCTCTGTAGATGGCGCTCTGGAATGTCTGCATATATTTTTGTTCAGTATACAGGAATAATTTAGGTCTTAGCAATAATTATATGCAATCCTTCTCCTCCTCCTACTCCTCCTCCTTCTCAGGGTATCTCTTAGTCGTGCACTATTCACTTACGTGCACTGCAATTTAATTTTGTCTTTTTTTTTTTTTTTTGTTGGTGCTAAATACCGACAGGATGTGACGTGACAGGGACAGCTCAACATGTTTTTGATTGATGGGCAGGCTGCGCGCTTGGCCCGGACCGATTCGGTCCGTCTCGGCTTGGACGGCCCCGACGCCTGTGCTTGATGGCCTTTCATAGAGATTTACGTAAATAATAAAATAATAAAAATTTAATTTGCAACAGGATATCCTGTTGCGCGCTCCTCTCGGCTCTCATAAATAAACTACTTAGCGGGCGTTTCGTCGAAACTTGGGCGTTATTTAATATAGAATATGTTTACAATTAAATTCAATGCCAACGCGTTTCATTACGCCAGATTTAATCAAATTAATAACAACTTTCATAATAATCTGTTGTTTCCGCTTTACTTTAGATACCCTCGGCGCGGCAGTTTGACTGAAAAGGGCATATGCGGTGGCATGTTGAGTTCGTAACGGGCAGGAAAAATATATGGAAACTATATATTTTTGATAGTTAGATTATAAATAGATAAGAAATTATAGTAAAGTCTAATATTTGAAGCTCAACTTGAAGACTATAAGAAGAAGAAGTGAGAGAACATTTGGTCAGGAGATTTTTAAGTCATATTAAGATTAGGATTATATCCGATATTCGAGTTTGGGGTAACTTCTAGTCGAGCATACCCGACTAGAGCAACGTCTAGCTACAGCTACAGCTACAGTTCATATCGCAGCCTACGAATCAGGCTACAAAGCTGCTTATGTTTGGCCGAGACTTAGCCGCCAGGCAACCAGTCAGCTATTAAAGTCGCCATCTGTTAGTTTTCCCAGGGCAACGAGAGGTGAGTGGGCGTGTTGGTTGGGGTTGGAGCAGCAGGTGCAGGTGCTCTGGTGCTCTGGTGTGCAGGTGATATTTGAAAACTCCGAAACACTTTGATTTACGGCTAATAAACTGCATGAAGGCATAAACAGCACCAAGTGGCGAAACTTTATTAAAATATGCAGCGATGTCAATAAGAGAAAGTCTGTGCCTGCTTTTGTTTTTCTCTGCTTCTTCTTCTTTTTTTTTTTTTTTTGTGTGTGCAGCTTCATTAGCAAAGGTTCAATTTCCATAAACCATAAAGTTTGCCTTTACTTCCGAAGAGCCAGTGTGGGCAGCAGGAGGCGTGAACAGGAGCAGGAGGCGTGCCTCGTAAAAAGTAAAAGCTGCGCCAGAAGAGAAATAAGTTAAAGTGCTCTACTGATGGGGTATGCATGACTGACTAGCAGATGCACGTTACTAGACTTCTTTTACGGATGGATTTGCATAGGCAATGCACAGCAGAAGAGTTGAACGAACAGTCGCAAAGAGAGTCCAAAGATAGTGGGAAGAACAGTCGGGAGAATCGTCGGAAGAATCGTCGGAAGAACTCACTAGAAGCATAGCTGAACGGACATACGGATGGGTATTCCGAATATTAGTTGTACGGATAGAAGGATAGACTGTAGGAAGGAAAATTGGAAGAACAGCATGATGAACTGTGGGAAGGAAACGACAGAAGAACAGCCAGGAGCATAGTTAGACAAATAAATGGACGGACAATCAGTTAGTTATCAGGATAGTCGGACGAAGAGTAGAAATAATAGTTGTATAAGGGTTGAACGAATTATCGGATGCACAATCGAACGGACATTTGGATGAACTATAGGGCAGACAGTCGAACAAAAAATCAAACGAAGAATCTGACGAAGAGTCTGACCAAGAATCGGACGTATAGACAGGACGGGCAATCGGATGGATTGTTGGATGATGATGATTTAACTATATAAAGTTAGCTTCTCATTTCAGTTTGAAGCACTTCAACCACGCCCTCCTCTAACTGAAGCAACTAATATACCCTTCATAGCTACTTCACATGAATTCAGCTTATGTAAAAAAATGGCAAGCAGCAAATCAACTACCAAATGAAGGCACAACATGAAAACTTTTCGGGCAGTACACACACACACACACACACACACACACACACACATGTGTGTGTGTGTGCAAGTGAAAAATAAAGGTGTCACCGTATGGCGCTGTTAATTTTTCAGCTCGCGTACGCACATGTTGAAGGTAAGGTAAACCTTTTTGGGGGACAACGTTGTAAGCTGTAATCTGGCTGGCAACCTGGCCTTGTAGCTACCTGGCTGGCTGGCTGTCCTTATCCTTCTATCTTATCCCTTATCCTCGCTACTGAAATATACTTTATGCCGGCTGCTGTTAATTATGCGTCTACGTGACTTTTGTGACTCGGCGACATACGAGCAGCGTTTGGTGCGCTTGTTGCGCTGCGTTTCGGTGCAGCGCCAGTCTTAAGCTTAACCTTGAACTGTTAAACCACATATTTATGTCACACACACACACACACACATACAGTGTATGTGTGTGTGTGTGTGTGTAAGTGTACGCCATTTATCTTAGCCAGCGTCCCCCAATGTCTAAGCATCCAATCATGCTTAGACTCCATATGCCAGCCGGTGCGAATCAATGCGAATTACTAAATGCCACACAAACCAACAACTGTGACCCAGTGTCTCACTCTCTCTCTCTTTCTCTCTCTCTCTCCCGCTCTCAGTCTCTCTTACTATCTCTCTGTTTGAATATAGCCACAGTTGCTGCGTGTTGTGCTCGTTATTTGCATGCAAAAATCCAAATTGAAGTGCAAAGTTTTCAAATTTAAAACAAAAATAAAACAAGATAAAAGATGACAAAAATTGTTAAAAGACCGAATATGATATACTCTTTAAAGCTCAACTATACTAATTATATGCTATATTTAGTATAAATCTTATAACTAGAAGTCTAATAAACATCTATTCCTATGTAAAGCTGTCTATAGATAGGAAAAAGTTTTTGAAAATATTTCGTAAAAAACGAAAATTATAAAAAAAAAAAATATTTTTTTGTTTATTTGAGAAAATTTGTGTTAATATTATAAGAAATAAATTAAATGTTTCTCAAATACTGTTGATAATTTAAAATATGTTTGAGAATAGGACATATAATTAAAGCAGAGGAAAATAAGAAGAGTTAAAGAAGAAGAGAATTTCAAAGTTTTCCATATTATGAAGAAGAAGAAGAAACTTACTCAAACTATCCATACTCAGCTAGATACGTATATGACAGTAGGGCTCTTTATGACTGATACGAGAGTCGCCTGAAAAGTTTTCAATTTTAAACTAAAATTGAAATAGTACAAAATATATTTGAATTACATTTTCATAAAGTTTTAATGCTATATAAAATATAAATTGATATATATATTTGTGTATTTTATAGATTTTGAAGTTTATAAAGTCTATAGATATTTTATTTACCGATAAAAGTTGTTTTTACTAAGTTGATCAAAAGTTGTTCAAAAATTTATTTACTTAAAGAATTAGTTTCCTTGAGACATACGTCACACAAAAGTCAATTGACTCAGCTAAGGCATGCATAAAGTAAATACATGTATGTGTGAGAGAGAGAGATAGAGAGATATAGAACTTGAGAGCGAAACAGAACAACTTATGAAAAACATGATTTATGAAGCAAAAAGTTTGATTTGAATGGTGCATACGTAGATTGCGATGCGACTGAAACTAGTTTACCTAGTTGATTGTGTCTGGTTAGACTCGAGTCTCGAGACTCGTAACATGCAACTTTCAGATGTGTGGCAGAGATAAAGAGAGAGAGAGATGGAGGACACCTTTAAGAACACTTTACCTTGCTTCATTATGTTGCAGAAGTCAGCATCTGAAACGTGTCCTTAAAGACCACTCACATTAGTTAGTTATTCGGTTTTAGTTTCCAGCTGGCATTAACATCTGTAATCAGGCTCAGAAGATGCCTTCCTTTTATGGCCCAGCGCAGCTGGGGGAATGTGACTGAGCCGCACGTCGCCTTGCACTGGCGCAAAGGTGCCATTGAGCCCAGCCTCCAAATGGCTGTAAAATAACCCTTTTTTCTTATTCCGGGGTACGCCATCTAATGTTTTATGCACGCTGCCCGAAATTAGCTTAACGATGATCTACTTTACGACTGCGGAAACTGCTCTCCGTTCCGGTCCAGTCCCATGTTGGCTTAACGGAAACTCGGCATGCTCGACCCATCTATAAAATGCATCAAATTTCGCTTTAAAACAATTTCCTTTACCAATTGCACAATAAATAAACAGAAATTTCAAATCTGTGTACTCAACTATCTGATACTCCTTAGGATAAGACACTGAACCGATTGAAAGCAATTTATTTAATGTATTTATTATTATAATAAGAGCATAGCAAACTTATTCAAAGTTGAAAAACTTGTAAAGCCTAGTTGAACCTATGTAATAGGCAGGCGAGTTCATTTAAACTAATCTCTCCCATCTATAAAATGCCTGTCCGAAAATTTATCCGTTCGTCCATTAGAGAGACATCTTGAAATGACAAATGGGCGTAAAGGCTATTTGGGTAAAGTCTGTTCGTAAATTGTTCGGCTATCAATCAGTTCGTCTATCCATTCGTCTGTATTTTTTATACGTTTATCCATTCATTCATTTACCAGGAAGTCCGTTTAACCTTCTGTCTATCCGATAGTCCATTGTCCTGTCTTTTTGAAGAACCTTCAAAATTATGAATACAAATATTTTTTAAGATCTCTGCATTATGAGCTATAAATTATGTATAGAGAGTCAGTATGGATAATGCAGATTGAATATTAGATGACTGTGGCATAGAGTACCAGACTCTTTATATAAGCTAAGAGACTCATAGAACTTCTTCCCGCCTTCAATCCAAAACTAACAAAGCGTAGTCAGGGAGGGCAAGACGAATACCAGCTGACACTACACGAACATAATTGAGTCCAAAAATGACCAAAATAAGATTTAGTCATTGGAGCTAACGACAGACCTTGTCAACATTAGACAAACTTCAGATCAAGTTTTAGCATTCAGCTCTTATTAAATGGAAACAAAGGGCTATTCATATTAGTTTTGTACACAGGCACAAGCATATATATATAAATGTATTTCATATAAATTCCATCTCTTGGCCCAACTAGAATACTCGCTACTGTGGGGCAAATTGAAGTCTTTAACTCGTTTACTGAATTCAATTAAAGGACAAAAATCCTTGTGGCTACGTCGAAGTTCGGACGCAAAACAAATCTGTGGCTTTCGCAATGGCGTTGACAATGGAGACAAAAGGAGACGACACCAATGGGGCGCAAGGAGCAAATGTCCTGCGGCAAATAAACGTGGCCAAACTCCAATTGCCCGGCAATAAAAACTTTGTCCTTGCTCACGGACTGAATGGCCTTCAGGGGCCACAGTTGACAGCGATGGACTCACTGGATGAGCCACAAGGACTACAACAGGACATCCGCATTCCACGCACATTCCTGCAAGACAACAGCAGCTGGACTAATGAATGTGCGCTAATCGGGTATACACGACTTAAGCTACAGATAGTGCTAGAGCTATTGTTTCAAGCGGTCCACTAGACTGCTAGCGCCATCTACAGTGTACTTAATGCAACAGCAGCTGTAGTTCAGCCTATAGCACACGCACTCTATGAGCTATGGCTCTATATAACTCGTGTTCTAGATGTGCGATATTCATGAAATTTTTGGCGTATAAATGTGATATTCGACTGGATGTGTATACCGAAGCTCAAGTCTCTAACTTTCGTAGTTGATGAGATTGATGAGCTTGTATGATACGTACAGTAGCACTTGGTCATTTCAAGCCAGCTGAGCACACTAATCATATCCGAAGACTTCAACCATGTCCACTTTCGCTTTTCGCCCAACTTTGAACGTAACCAATATACCCTGTTAACCCATTAACATTAGCTTAAGGGTATACAACAATGTAATTTGGGTCAACATTGCCAACTTGAGGACAGATTTATTACATTTTAATTTGCTGGACAATGCCAACAAAAGAAAAACATCTCATCCTCTCTTTCTAATATATGTATTATCTATATATATACCTTTCTCCCTCTATAATATAAATATATATATATATAAATATATAATTACAATTCCAAAGTTCTTTCATATTTTGTGCCTTTTTGGGTTTGGAACATATCTCGTTTGATGCTCTGAGAAATGGGTAAAAAAAAAAAAAAAACTCTTCAGTTTGGCACGAGCTGAACTTTTCGACAAACTTCATCGAAGCGCGCACAAATTAAGAGTCTATTTACTTTTTCGCTTGCCCAACTTTTCTGCCTGCTTCTATGGAGAACTAACTCACCTAAAAAACCCGTCAATCCTTCCTTCTCTCTCTCTCTCTCTCATTTTTTGTTTTCTAATAACGAAACAGCGAAGCAATTTGGCAGCCAGATTCACAGTAGACGGCGCAGCGCCTGGAATTTAAAAAAGGATAATTTAAAAGAAATTACGGCTAGATAGATAGATAGAGCGAGAGAGAAAGCGAACAAGAATAGAAACAAACAGGCAGGCTAGAGTAGAGTGACAACGACTCGAGAATACCCTAAGTCAAGTAAGGTCTAATCTGAAAGGTAAAGCTACAAAAATATCAACGTTACAAGCGATTATAACTGACTGTTTAATGTCCGTCCAAGCAACGAAAGAGATTTCCATTTGCAATACTCAAAATATATATTATCTCATAAAATGATGGATTTCACTTGGAGAGTCAGTATTTCAGTAGCTCAAACTTTTTTGCTACAATAGCCAGAAAATTAATTCTTTGTGTTCATCTGAAAAGCTAAGTAATCCTTTGTTTGTTTCTAGCTTGAATAGAAAAGATAAAGTACAAAGAAGATGGACAACGGATGTAGAGCTGTCGAGTTATGTTCCAGGAACTAAAAAGCCGCATTCACTTAACTAAACTGAATACTTGACATTTTCCAGCCTAATATACCCATTTCAAGCCAAGAGTCGATGACAGCGATAGCAAAATCTGTAGAACAATTCCTTTGAAACACTTTGTCAGCAAAGATTTTGCATGGGCTGCAATAAATTAGACAGTTGAACAAATCTGTGTAGATCATAAATTTTATTGCCAACTGCGCGACATAGAGCAAATAGGTTAACAAGTTGGGGCTTAGACCAGAGTTTGCCAGAGTCGACTACCCTCAATCGAGACAATATGATAATTTATTCCACAGCCAGCATAATGCACTGTAATTGAGACAGCGAACGAGGCGCCCTAACACCAGAGAGATAAATACAAAGAAAGTATGAAAGATGAAGCTGATGACGATGAAGAAGAAGAAGAACTGAAGAAGCTCGACAGACTGCATAATACTTGCTCAGAGAATAAAGAGTGAATGAAATGAAATGAAATGAAAAGTCAAGTAAAGAAAAGAAAAGAAAAGAAAAGAAAAGAAAAGAAAAGAAAAGAAAAAAAAAGAAAAGAAAAGTAAAGAAAATTAAAAAAAAAGAAAATAAAATAAAAAAAAAGAAAAGAAAAGAAAGGAAAAAAAAAGAAAAGTAAAGAAAAGAAAGTAAAAGGAAAGAAAAAAATAAAATAAAATAAAAAATAAAAGAAAATAAAATAAAAGAAAAGAAAAGAAAGTAAAAGGAAAGAAAAAATAAAATAAAATTTTTAAAAAGAAAAGAAAAGAAAATAAAATAAAAGAAAGTAAAAGAAAATAAAATTTATAAAAAGAAAATAAAATAGAAGAAAATAAAATAAAAGAAAATAAAATAAAAGGAAAGAAAATAAAGGAAAAAACGAAAAGAAAAGAAAATAAAAAAAAGGAAATAAAGTTAAGCAAAAGAAATAAAAAAATAAAATATAATAAAAGTAAACAAAAGAAGAGAAGAGAAAAGAAAAGAAAAGAAAAGAAAAGAAAAGAAAAGAACAGAAAAGAACAAAATAGAAAAGAAGAGAACAGAAAAGAAAATAAAAGAAAAGAAAAGAAAAGAAAAGAAAAGAAACCCAAGAGAAAAGAAAAGTTTGCAGAAAGCCAATATACTCGCTTCTCCTAACATTAAAGGAATACTTGATGACAAAAATGGTTGAAAATAAAAATAAACATAAAGAGAGAATGTAAATAATAACCAAAGTTGGGGCGTGGCGCGTGACACGCAGCGAGCACTTTGTGAAATTATGCGCGAACACTCGAAATCCGTTTTCATTTTGCTCTGCTGCCCATCCTGCTCAGCTTTTGCACTGCTGTCAAACCCTTCTCCAGGCCACCTCTGAGGTTAAGGCGAGGTAGAGGTAGAGCCGAATTATGAGGGGTATTCCCTGCATGCAAATGAGCGCGACTTTGGCCAAATGCCCTACACTTAGTAAGATGCTTTACTTAGATACTTACTAGATACTTTCACTTACTCGCACTCTATCTCGCTCACACACACACACACTCTCTCACTCGCTCACTTGCTAATGCATCTCATCTGCTGCTGCTGCTGCTTCTTCATCGTAGCTTGAATTGGATTTTTGTTGTTTTTTGGGGCGTTTGCCCAGACAGATTTTATGCTTATTAATGTCGCTCGCATTTTGTGCCGAGGCCCAGCGACGCCCAGACGTCGCCCACATTTTCCACTTTTTTTTTTTTTTTTTTTTTCACTTTTCCGGGCGGCCAAACAGCAAACTCGTTCATCACACAGCCTCCTGCAACCGTTCCCCAGCTTTGTGAACTTTATGAGCAATCATTGCAAGTGTGTTTTACCAAAATGTCAACAAATGAAGATTTCGCTCAAATTCTCTATATAGTATATCAAATATATATAGTATATATAATATAAGTATTTATTTTAATTTAATGTAAAGTAAATGCATTCTAAATCAATTTCATTTCATTTGAAACTGGAACTTCAACGTAGGTTTTTTTTTTCTCCGTTTTTTTTTATTGCGATTCTTATAAAGATTGATCTATAGCTCATATAATCAGTATTATCTGCTCAGTTACTCCCTTAACAAAAAGACATTTTCATGCAACAGTGGAATTCCAGCAGCATTCATGTTTTCTGCCTCAACTTTAATCAATTTTAGCATGTCATCATTACTCTCTCCCTCTCTCTCTCTCTCACATTAACCCTCTCTTGCGTCACTAATTTCCCAATCTAGTAGAAATATAAATGTCCGAGTACCTGGCAGTCGGCCCAACCAACTTAAGCACTCTCATTCTGTTCACAATTTCAAGCGAAACAATTCAATTTGGCAGCAGACAGCAGCAGGAGGCGGCAGCAGGAGGCGACAGCAGCACACTCCAAGTCCAACTGAAGCGTAACTCGCTCACCTCATTTACAGTCCAGTCAGGTGTATTTGATGGCAAATAGAATTTGTTCGTTAAATTTGATGTGTATTGAGTTTGATGTCAAATTGCGGCTGTGAAATATATACTATTTTTAGCTTTGAATATATGAGGGGAGTGGAGAGCGTAACTAGAGATAGAATGGGCCCTCAAGCGCATGTAACTTGATAATCTGAATAATTGATAGTGACTTATGTATATATAACATATTTCAAGTCTCTATGCACACACAGATGGCAAAATGAATTGCTCAATCAGCCAGTTAGCTAAAGCCAATATACTCACTTTTCTCTAAATGGGCGAGCAACAGAACGTGTAGCTCAACTTGCAAATTTAAAGAGTGAGAGAGAGAGAGAGAGAGAGAGAGAGAGAGAGAGCGAGAGAGAGCGAGCGAATGAGGCGCAGGTGTAGTTTAATACAATTTCTTTAGCGCTGCTGAGGAATGTTAAGAATGTTGTTTCAAAAAGAAAGAGGGGCAAAAAGTGTTGCCTACTTATTGGCCGCCTCCTGCTCGATGTTCGCCTCTTCGCTGTTTCGTCACGCATTGTCACGAACAGGTTAATTTCGCTGACACGTACGCCTGTGTGTGTGTGTGTGTGAGTGTGTGTGGCTGCCATTTAAAGTAAATGACTTTTTGAATGGGTGCAAAAACTTGCTGCATACTTTTGGGGCTGCCGAATTGAAATACAGCGCAAAGCCGTGCGAGATTTGCATGTCATTTGCTTTTGAATTTAGCTTATTGACAAAATGTTGCCAAATTCACGATGCAATAATATTGACTTAAATGTTAAATGGGCACACACTGGTTAATGCATAAATTGTAGAGTTCTAATTTGCTTAGATAAGTCGTACACACTCCTGCAGCCTCGCCTCCTGCATCGATACATTAACATTATTATCTGGTACTTCTTGCTTTTAGGTTCTTCAATTAATGTTTTAAAATGTAATTAAAGCACAGAGATTCGATAACCTTTTACTGAAATAGCCCACACAGCCCACAGCTTTAACTGCACTCAAGCAGAGCGTAGGGAGAGGAGCAACAGCTGGGCAGACAGACAGAGAAATGAACAAAGGAGCTGAGTAAATGACAAACATATGGCCAAGCAGACTAATAAACAGGCAGACAAGGAGAGAGATAGAGCGAGAGAGAGAGAGAGAGAGAGAGAGTAGGGCAGGGAGACTAATAGGGGGAGAGAGAAATATGGGCAGATCAGACGGTCAGAATGTCAAACACCTAGGCAGGCAGAGAAACAAATAGATTAAACAAAATGCAGATGGACAGACGGATGGTCAGACAAACTCTAATGGGCAGAGAAAAATTGGGTCCTATATAGGATAGCAGAGATACGACCAGATGGACAGACAAACAGAGAGTTTTAAGGAAACAGAACAACAGACATACAAAAGAACAGACTGATAGACTCTCTATAAGTCAGGACAGATATACCTACTTACAGCAGAACAAACAAAACAGACGTATAGACAGACTGAAGAAGAAATGACAGATGTGGAAGTATGACAGACATACAACCAGACAGAGGGACGGATAGACGAACTGATAGACAGAGTCTAGAGGAACGAAGAAATATACCAGATCGGCTAAGCTCTTCATATTGTTAAGTATCTGTAACTACATATGAGAATATGTTATATAAGAGAAGCAATACCAGCATCAGTTTTCCATTCCTTACGCTAAGCTAAATTTAACAGACAAAAGCGAACTGTAAAGCTGTAAAGCTGATGTAACGATGTATGTAATAGATAGTGTGTGTGTGTGTATTTATAACTCTATAGGTCTATCCATCAGCACAATAGCTTTATAAACACATCATACCCTTCTCACCTGAGAAGAAATAATCATTTGTCCGGAACAAGGAAGAGCAAGGAAGTATGACAGACAATATGAAGATGATATTGATTATGATAATTGTTATCAAATTGATAATTAAATCAAATAGATGTATATATATATATATATTCAGAGTATGGGTTCAGGTACATCCTCTGCTGCCTTTCTATGGCCATTTAAGCTTAATTTGCATAGTAAATGCAAGAGTAAATCAACTTGGCATCACAATTGAGCTCACATCCGCTTGTTAAACTTAATGTCAAATGCACTTCCGACATTTAAATGTTAATTTATGAGCCAATACTATTGTTGACGTATATATGTATACAGCATTGAGTGCCTGGCTGAGCAACTAGTTGCTAAAAGACAAATCACATTAAAGACAAATCTTGAGTAATAATTTTGAAGCTCAGATTTCAAATCATTTTGACTGCTCTAAACTTTTTTATTTGACTCAATTTAAAGCAGCAACTGCAGCTGTTAGAGTCTTGACTGCTTAACATTAATCAATAGACGATTTATGATTTAAATATTTGCTGTATATATATATATATGCATAAAGATCTTCAACTTTTATTGAAATATTACGCATACGCCGTGTTCAACCATCTGTTGCCAGTAAAAAGCACAAATATTGAAAAGTGAGTGAAAGAGAGAGAAAGAGAGAGAGAGAGGGAGAGAGAGAGCATAATTTATGTGCAGAGCTTGCTGGCTCCGCTCGTTACATCATTCGACATTCAATTTCACAGCTCGCTGCAAGGACGAACGAATTGTCTCTCGCCTACTTGACTTTAGTGAGGGAGGGAGAGGGAGAGGGAGAGAGAGTGGGAGAGTGGGAGAGATACACACACATGGATAGCATCATCAAATGTGACACTAGCTGTCATTTCGCTTATGTGTGTGTGTGTGTGTGTGTGTATCAGCGTAACTGTGTCTGTGTGTGTGTTCCTTTATCTCTCCCTCTCTCTCTCTCTCTGTCTCTGTCTCTCTCCTTCTGTGTATATTTTGGTGTGTCTATTATGTTTGCTTGAAAACCTTTTTCACAATGTTTATTTGTTTATTTATTTTTTTTTTTTCAGCTAGATTTTAATGCTCGTTCGGCAAGGGTAAATCGAGTATATTGACACTTGTTTATGCATTATATATTTTCATATCATGAGAGCAGGAATATAGTATATATGAAAGGCTTTTGTGGCAATGGCAAATGCAAAATTATTTTTAATTCTTGTGAGTTTGGAATTTATGAATTTACGAGTATAGGAAAATGTATAAGAGAAACAGCTGTATAACAATGACAATAGACAAAAGGTATTAGATAAGAATTTTAATAAAAGAGAGAGAGAGAGAGAGAGAGAGACACTTAGTTTAGCATAGTTCGTTGCTCACATTCAACTGGATCTCTTTGAGTCTCTTGTCTCAAGTAGCCTCCTAGCAGTTCGAGCAGTTCAGCACAAGTGATTGTAACACATACATCAAAGTGCTGCATTGAGCATTGTCGTTTGTCATAAGCAAAGCATCGATTGATATATGAGATATAAGTATATATTCATAGTTGAGTTGAGTTGTTGCTCAATGATGCGCATCCATTTGATGACTCTTGGCCTTTGAGTAGACACGCTAAAAGTGCTTTACATACCTAAGCTTAGCCATAGAATTGTAAATAAATAATTAATTGTCAACTGGGCCTAGAAAGTGTAGCAAGTCGAAGAGAAAGCAGCAATCAATAATGCAATCAGCAGATAATAGAATCAAGATATATACATATATATGATAGAGTTTCTTGATAAGAGATATAGAATAATAACAGATAAAATGCAGAAACAAACAAAGAAGAAGAGATTTCTAGCAGGCTAAAATGTAAAACATAAATGAAACTGATCAAAAACCAATTTCAATATCGAAAAATATAAAATATTTATCGATAAATTTAAAGTGTGTGACTAGCTAAAGATTAATTAAAGATTGAAGCTGGCTTCTATCTAGCTTATATCTAAGCTGGCCTAAACTAGAGCTACATATAGCATAAGCATAACCTAATCTAATCTAAATTACTCTTATGCAGCGAACGAGTATATTAGCTCAGTCAGTTAAGCTCGCTGGCAACCTTTTAGACTTGCTTCAATTTGAACTTTGAAAGAAATGTCAAAATGCGTTGCCAAAAAATGAACACCTCACGCCATATTGCTATTATAACTTATTGAATTCACACACACACACGCACACACACACACATACACACACACACACACACATACACATACACATATATATCTAGCTATATTCCTTATACACGCTTACACACCTGACCTACGTCAGCTCAAAGTCTGCTCTGTTCAATGCCTATTCAATGCAAATGCTTCTCTCCCTCTACCCTTTCCCCCTCTCTCTATCTCTCTCTCTCTCTCTCTCTCTCTTTACCTTGACAGTTGGATTAATGCCTCAAATTCTTTGACATTCCCTAACGGCTACCCCTTATCCATCAACCCGCCGCTCCCCCCCTCACCCCCTCCCCTTTCCATTCATCTACTATTTCTGGAAAATTTGTGTTTCTTTGAAATTAAACAATTTAATTGCATTAAAGCCAAATTCAAATGCGCGTGCAAAAAGTTTTACGCACGAAATCAAATCGCGCAACTCAAGCATAACAAAGGAGTGGAGTGGGGCTTGGTGATTCCTTAGGGGTGCAAAAGGGGGGCGGGGGTGGGCAGGGTAGGCAGCATGGCGGTTTAGTTGAAAGCTCTTGGCGATGCTTTTGCTCTAATTTAGTCTTTGTTTGCGGTTTCGCTTCGCTCTTTTTTGCAACAGTGCAAAAGTTTTAATTAACTGTTGCAACCACGCCCAGCCGCCCACTCCCATACACACACACACACACACAGGCACAGTGCGGGCAGCTTATCCTTTAATCAAGCATTGAGCAAATCAGTTCAGGTATAGACAAATTAGAAACCGCTTCTCAAGGCAACTTTTACGCCTGATACTCGTTGGCCAGGGGAAATGAAAAGGGGTATATTGGTTTCAGGCAAGATAAATGTGTGTTTGTTGATCTTAATTGAGTGAGAGGCATCGTAAGTGTTTTTTTTGCATAATTAAAGTCAAGCACTTGTGAAGGGAATACTCGCTCAAGCACATGCCTAGGCAGAATGGGTATATTGGTTTTGCGCAATGTTTGCTAATATTATTGTTATTTAGGCACTCTATTCATAGAGAGAGAGAGAGAGAGAGAGAGAGAGAGAGAGAGAATATTATGCAGTTAGCTATGCTGTCCATGCTGAGTTTAGATTTTCTGCATTTGAATAATAATTTCCCAAACTCAATTTCAACTCAAGCTTTAAGATTTTCCATGATAATTCATTATTATATAGATTATTATATGTATAGAAGAAGAGGAAGAAGCAAAAGCAGAATTTGTCATTGTCTTTGCCTGGCTTTCTTCATTATCCTATTAATACTTACATTCATCCATGTCAAATCGGTCAAATCATTTGCAGCTGCTGCTGTTGCTGCTCCTCCTCCTCCTCCTGCTGCTGCTCCTCCTGCTTCTGCTGCTGCTGCTGCTGCTCCTGTTACCCATTGTCCTTACGATTTGCTACGGATTAATGTCTTTGGCGCAACGAGCGAACCATTCATCAATACGATTCAAGCTTTAAGTGTATTTCAATTGTATATTTGTATACCCTGAAAAGATGGAAATGTTAGTGAAATGGGGATATTAGTTGAATAGCAAAATGAATTTAATAGCTCTGTAAACTTGATGTATTTAAGTTATAGATATACATTAAACTGGAATATAGAAATTCAATTTATTTAGTAAAATGTTATGAGTAATACCCATTGAAAATATATAACAAGGTATATTGGTTCCTTACAGGTAAATCGTAATAAATATTAAATCAAGAACGAGTTAAATCTTAACCTTGCCCATTTATCTCTCTCTCTCTCTATCTCTCTCTCTCGCTCTCTCTCTCTCTCTTTTTCTCTCTCTATCTTTCTCTCTCCTTTTCTCTATCTTTGTATCTCCCCCTCCCTCTCTCTCTCCCTCTCCCCCACCAACCTTATGAACTAAAAATTCAAATACTTTAGATTGACTCACTTAAAATTTTTAATATGTATTATAAAATGTAAATATATTCATTTTGTACCCTAAACTCATAACCTACAAATATCATATTTATTCGGTAATTTGATATCGATCAAAATCAATATCTTAAGTTTTTTGTTTAAGCATAATTTCAATACCTTGAGATTTAAATATACCTAATGATATCAAATTTAGTCAATCATGAATAAAAAATTGTATTAATCTTATTACATTTTATTATTAAAAAATATTAATTTGGAGTAAATCAAGAAAGATGTTAAATTTTAAATATCTTTCTTGATTTACTCTAAATTAACATTATTTAGAAATATCAAAGATTTGAGCTATTTGACTGTCATTATTACGTGCTCAAAGTTTCATTAAGATTGTACAACTCGAAGTCAAGTTCAGTGAGGTTAATTCTCAGAATACTGGGTATGTGTAGGAAGAACCAGCTCTGCTGCTATATGCCAAAAGTGTGCTATAGATGGCGCTCATATTTATATATATGTGTGTGTGTGTGTGTGTGTGTATGCATGTATTTATAGTGCATGTCTATAGCAGATGCTCGCAGCAATTGACACTGCACAGGTAACGGTACAGTTATAAATAGAGGCAGAGCACGCCCACTTTTTACACTCTGAAACCATTGAGTTTATATGGGAACTATAATGGAGCAAAATTGTTTGTTGTTTTTTACATTTTCATACAAGTTCATAAATGGCTGACTGCATTTGTGTGTGTGTGTGTGTGTGTAGGGATATGTGTGACTGTGTGTGTGTGTGTGTGTGTGTGGTGCTCTGCGTGCTATGTGTGTGGCTGCAGCTGTCATGCATATCGAAGTAACTGCATTAATAACGCAGTTATGCATCTGCTGCTGCTGCTGCTGCTGCTGCTGCTGCTGCTGCTGCTGCTGCTGCTGCTGCTGCTGCAGTCATTGTTGTTGTTGTTGTTGTTTTATTGACAGCTTTCTGACCAATTATGGTGCAATTAACACACTTGATTGGTTAACATCACTGAATCTCGTTAACATGGGAGCACGCACAGAAAGAGAGACACAGAGAAAGAGTTAGAGAGAGTGAGAGTCAGAGAGAGAGAGAGATAGAAACGCCTGCTACACACCACATAGCAGAGAAGGCATTTGATTCTAACATTTCAAAGCTGAATTTTACTGCCAATAGCAACAGCAACAACAACTACAACAACAACAACAATGGCAATGGCAATGCTCACCTGGCATTAGGCTAACCTAACAACAAAGGCAGCGGCTAAAACAAGAATTTGGAAAATATTTTCCACGGCTAACAAAGTTAAGGCAAAGCAATAAGCCAATAAAGCTTTAGGCCAAAGGCTATGCTGCATAAGCTAAAAACAGAAGCACTCAGATATATGTATATATGTGTAGGGATAAGTATACAAATATATATATATATATACATATATATATATATATATATATATATATATATATATATATATATATATATATATATATATATATATATATATATATATATATATATATATATATATATATGTATAGTATAAACAGTATCCAATTTAAGCTATAAATATTTTGCACTTCAAGCTAATTGAATTTCCAAGCAAAAAAAAAAGAAAAAACATTTTTATAACAAAAACTTTGAAAATTGATATCCATTTAAGATTAAGGGGAGAACATGACTAGCGGATACCCTGTAAGAAAAAAAAGGAAAACTAAAGAAGATATACAAAATTAAGAGAAAGCACAAAAGGTATGAAATAAATATAGAAAATCTGAATTCTCAGAATCAATATGAATATATGAATATACATAGACATATATACATACATAGATTATATATATATGTATGTAAAAATGCTTTTATAGGATATATGCTGAACTGTCTGACTCAAAGTTAGCCTTGCTCAAATGCTAAGACCACTTTCGTATATTAGCAATAAAACCTCAAAGGGAATTAATTTTCCCATTTATATGTGAACATGAGAGATCTTAAGATGTCTGTATTAAGCGCTTCTATTTAAATCATAAACAAAATCTACTTATATGACTCATCTTTTTTTATGATTTATAAAACATCACTAAACATTGATTTCTAAGAAATTTCGACTTATACAAATGGAAAGTGTACTAAACGGGTCTGCCAGACTAAAAGATGCCCTAAGGCGAACATAAAGAAAACACCAGGACAGCCAGATAATCAAAAATATATACACAATATACGCTTCTTCCATCTGTTACATACTTACGCACAAAACCAATATACCCTGCTTAGCCAAAATGAAATCCATTTAGCTGATAATACCGAACGCTTTGGCCTTTAAGCGCGTTAAAGATTCGACGACTTCTTTTGGTCGGCTCGGCATGTCCAATCAATAGCCCGAATTGTCTTATGTTAACGGACATTTGCTGTTCAATTTGATGAAACGTCCTGTCGGGTTTTAAGGATATGACATACACATAGCAGCCAAGTCGAAGGACAATGCCTTGAATGAAACGAATGCCGCAAATTGTACTTTAAATATATAATTTATCAAAACGGGAAAGCGGAAAGCGACAAAGACTAGGCTCTTGCTTATGCTATATCCTGGCAAGGATACGACAGGCAATAAAATGACAAAGAGACAGAGACAAAGCCAAAGAGAGAGAGAGAGAGAGAGAGAGAGAGAACGACGCCTTATTATGTTGACATAGCATTCCGTTTGTATAATTGATTAGGTTTGGCTTTACTTATCGCTATACCCAGCCCAATGAGAGCTCTTAATGTCTCTGTCTGTATGTGTGTGTGTGTGTGTGTGTGTGTGTGTCGTCTCTAAATAATAATTTATGTACTGTATACAAAGACATTAATCTTTATTGAAGCTGAAAAGTATATCGCGAGCTATTTGCTAGCCCAGCTAGAAGTCTCTCAGATAAATCGCTCAACGACTTTCACCTAGCCCAAGACTTATATAACATAAATATATATATATATATGTATACTATATAAATCTATAAATAGGATCTATATATATCTATAGTATAATGCTTTTTGGATGTTTTATTTTATGCCAAAAACTAATTATCCAAAACAAGTTGTCTGTATACCTTATAGCTTTAATACTTGGGTATATCGGATAAAAATAAACAAGTAAATTTAAGAAAATTCTTAAATATTAAGTTCTTTGTGCATCTTAGTTATATATATTTCCTGCTAAAGAATGTTTTAATTTTATAATTTTATCCCGCATTACTTATCCGAAACATAAATAAAACAATTATATAAATTAAATAAAATAAATTATTTGTATATATGTATGCAGATTTTGGATTGAAACAACAGTTGAAAACAACGTCTGTCTACCTATTTATTTATAGGAGGCAAGTACCAAGTTTAACCGAAATTCATTATCAATAAACCGGTTTCGAAATACCCTCTATATACTGTAATTTGAAGTGTATATGAATTTCTCTCTGGTTTTATTATGAAAAATATATTCTATATTAAGACAGAATTCGTTTAGCTATATATGTATCCAATCATTTGTTTATCCGCCTCTAAACTCTATTACATTTATTGAGCTACTTACTCATATTTATGTTTATTCACTTACCTGTTTATCCACAAATCCAATATCCATATTTATCCATATATTCATCAATCTGTATGTTCACTTAATTCTCCATTCAACTCTTTTTTCTCATATATACATACATCCATTCGATATGTATATCAATTCCTCTATATATACACAAGTATCTGTTTATCTATATTTATTTATGTATCCATTTATCACTTCATCTGTTTATCCACATTAATGTCTATTCGCTATCGATTAGTCTAACAATTTATCCGCACTTTTATTAAACCGTCTATTTATCTGTCTACATTATAGTAGATTTATTCGTACACAAATTTATTTATCTATCCATTTCTCTTTACCTCTCACTTTACAGGGTATCTGCTAGCTGTGTATCTGCCTTATGGTTTTCTGTATATTTGTCATCGAGAGAAATTAGATAGCAATGGTCGAATATTGTTTTCTCACTTCAAAACTTTATTAAGTATATTAAGTACATTTTGGATTGATGGATTGGCTTTCGGCTGGTTGCATTTGGGCCATATGTTTGCTTAACTTGAATCAGTTTATTCCCCTCGAGTGGTTGGCCCGTCTAATAGGGTTATACACCTTTGGACAAAAGTCTGGTCTTGACCAGCTCGCAAAATATATGCAAATTAAAGAGCATATCGAATGGATGAGGCGTGTCTGAAGGGGAGGCGTGGGCGGCGCGCCTCGGGGCGTGGCAACAGTGATGTTAGCAAATTTGCTGACGCAGTTTGTGGGAGCTGCTGAGCATAAAGCAAAAGCCAGTCAAGTGTTGCAGCTTTAGATATAATTCATCAGTTGAACGATTTGATTTATATGGCTAAGCACGACATACTCCATAGTTATTATAATAATATTAATATGAAAATATGAGTGTGTGCGTCTGTGTGCGAGTCTGCTCGTGAAAATGGAAAGTAAAAGAAATCTTAGCGAGCTGTTAACATGCATGCCTTAACATGAAACAGCAAAAACAACAAATAAACATTAAATTTTGCTGCCAAGGCAAAAGGCGTGCCTCTCCCTCCCTCACTCACTCACTCCACATACATAAATACATGTATGTGCATGTACAGCTAGGTACACAGCACGAGAGTGAGAGAGGGGGACAGGCAGAGCTCAGCCTCCTGCAACTGTAAATGCGCCTGCTGTTAACAGCCGCTCTGCCCGCGTGCCATTGTTATTGCTATTGCTATCTAGCTGAGTGTAATTAGTTGGCAAACAATTTAGCTAGATGGAAAGTGAGCGCCGTCGCTTTTGTCACTTACCTGCGCTTTATTGAAGACTTAACCCCATTAGCGTAAATTGGCGCACTTGCCAATCGGCGGCGATCAGAGCAGCAGGTAGAGATGGGCAAGGGCAGCGACCAACACAAAAGAAACAAACTTTCTGCGGCATGCCAAAGAACGACGAGGCGAAAACTTTTACCCAGCCCAAAAATCATTCACGAAGCTGCACACAGAGCAACAGAGAGAAGGAGAGCGAGTGCGAGTGCGAGAGCAAGAACCAGAGATCTTCGGTCATCATGGGCATTTTTAGTACACTGCTTTTTAGTACCAATAGAGTGTAAGAAACCTGTTTTAGTGTAGTCAACAGCCAGCAGCCAGCAGCCAGCAGCCATTCCAAGCCGGGCCAGCCACTACCACCAGTTGCTCCGCGACGCTCAAGTAGAGCACAAGACGTTCAGTGCACAAAACGGAGAGACGCAGCCGTCGCTGAAACGAAACGAAACGAAACCGAACGGGACGCGACGAAGGCGAGAACGTTAAAGCCGAAGTCGAAACCGAAGTCGTAGACGAACTCGCAACCGCTACGCATACGCAGTCTTTAGTTGTAGTTGTTATTATTGTTGTGTACTTGTTGTTGTTGTGCAGCACCAGTGCGCAGCTTAATTATTACCCCAGCAGCAGTAACAGCAGCAGCAGCAGCAGCAGCAGCAGCGGCGGCAGCGGCAGTAGCTCGCGCTGTGTTGTTCCCGTTTCCCCCACAGTTGGCAAAGTTTACTTGTTTGTCTGCATTTTTCCCGCACTTGCACACACATACACGCACACATACAGAGAGAGAGATACATAATATTTTTGTAGCCACTGTGTGTGCGCTTTTCCCTGGGAAAAATATTCTTTGTCGTTTTGCGCTTTCTTTTTGTATTTTTGTGTGTGTATAAATGAAACAAAAAGAAATGTAAACAAGCCACGCTAAAACAACGACAACTAAACTAGCCCGCTTATTACGGTGCTTGGTGCAATCGGCGAAAAGGAAAAGAAAAAAGAAGCAACAACAAAAAAACAAAAGAATCAACTCGACAAATTTCCCAAGCAGCAACAAAACACTACCAAAGTGAGGTGAGGTGCAATTTCCCAAACCGAAAAAAGTAAGCCAAAAATATAAATCAGAAGAAGAGAAACAGGTTACAAAACACAACATACAAAAAATGATTGTTGTTTTTGGGTAAACCGCAGTTTTTTTGTGATTAACATATTTCCCATCAAAAAGTTTCTGTTTTTAATCGCCATGTACAAGTAAGTATGTATGTGTGTATGGGTGTAGATGTGTGTGTAAAAACAAGAAGTGGACACAGTCAGAGCAGAGACCGGACCGTGTAGCTAAACGAGACCTTGAAGCTGTCGCTCTGCCAGCTCGAGTCGCGTCTTGGAGCCGCTTTTGGTATCGAATCAATTCCCATTATGCATTTCAATGAGTAAAAGGGGCAAATAAAAACTCACACACACACACACACATACACACACGCGCGAGCGCACACATTGCGCTAAAAGATGTTGGGAAATTTATTGAAATGCAACCTGCGACGACGTTTTATGGGCAATAAAAAAATTTACATATGCTCAATCAGACATACATACATACGTACATAAACAACATATTTACGAAAGATCTGTGGCCCACAATTTGGACAACTGACCAAATAACGTTTTGCATGACTATGGACCGTAGAGCAAATAGCAAAACACAACAAACAAACACACATACACACACACTATTGCATAGATGTTCACGCTTAACGTTTTTTTTTTTTTTTGGTGTCGATGCGCAATCCAACGGTACAAGAAACGCCTCAAGAGAAATAATCAAGAATATGCTGCATACATACATACATACAAATATAGAAGTGAAATACTCATAAGTATGTATGTATGTGTATGGCTACATTGGCTTGCTGTGTGTTCTAAAAAAAAAAGAGGAAATAACTGTAATCAGAGTCGAACAGAACAGGCGCAGGCTAGCAAAAAGAAAAAATAACTGAGAAACAAATAATGGGTAGTTCTGTTAAGACTTCAATGCTAAATCAAAATAGAGGAATTAGCTGTACTAAAAACAAACCCAAGCATTCAAATCGGTTTAGTTTTGGTAAAGTCAAAGTCATGGGAGTTTAAAGTTTAAGAATTAGCATTTGCGAGGAATAATAAAATAGCATAAGTTTCTAGATAACATCTTTTAATGAATTTAAATTTTTTGAGAATAAACGTTAATTTTTGACCAAAAAGAAACTTGAAAATCAAATTAAAGAAACCTTATTCAATTTGTATAAAAAATCAACTTCCAAATAGAAACGATCATTAAAAATTACATATATCTAAAAGATTCTTTTAATTTTAACCCCTCTTTATATAGCTATATATTTCGTATTAGTCAAAATGATTATTAGATCTATTCCGTATATCCATTTACCGACTTACATCGTAATGCCACATTCTTGACTTCATTCTTGACTGTGTAGGTAGCTGAGAGTTTTGCTTTGCTGTTAGCTTTATTGATTATAGCGGAGAACCTGGCGAGAGTGTCAAACAGCAAGAGAACAAGAAACTTAACTTTGTTAAGGCAAAGCACACAAATATGTGGTTTTCGACAACAACAAGTCTCCAACGATATTCAAATTAAATGTTCTGTCCCAAGTCCAAAGATAAAAGACGAAATGACCAAATACAGCGAGGCAGCTGTTGTTGTTTCTCTTACTTATAATGTGACTGCGACTGTGACTATGATAGTAACTGTGAATGGGTCTCGAGTCAATTAGCGCATTTTTTCTACTCGCTTAATATGTGCATGAGAAGAGAGTATTTTGGCTTTTATTAGCTTCCGGATTAGCTAGCTATAAGAGTGCTATAGCAGTTAGATGCAGACGAGCAAGAGCTAAGAATTTTCTATATACGATATAAGTATTCTAATCTTATATAGATGAATACTCAATACTCATTCAATAAATGCGGATAGAGTAGTTTGGGTTTGACAAATTTTCGATTATCTTTATATACAGATATGTATATCTTTAAGAGCGTATATTTAAAACTCATTCAATAAACCTAAAGAGATTATCTTATGAGCAAATGAGGTTAAGTCAACCAGCTCTAAACATTTACTATATATATGTACATATATGTGTATAGGCAGATTAAAGATCTATTTATAAATAAATACGGATACAATAAAATATATATATTATTTTAAAACAAAGTTTAAAAGAATAAAATAAAAAATAAATAATATATAGTTAATATAAAAAAGCACAAACAAAAGTAACAACTATAATTTTAAACAAGTTTTAATGCATTTTCCATTTCTTAACTAAATGAAAAATTTGTTATTTTAGCGAAAATGAAAATGAAAATGGAAAGAGGGAAAATGCGGTTGACGTTTTTGTTCGGCTTGCTGTGCTGCTTGACCCAACGCAGCGAGGCCTGGCGGCCATGTCCGGAGCTCAGTCCCGCATTGCGCTTGCCATGCAGGTGAGTAAAGAAAAAAATAAAAAAAAACAAACTAAACAGAGACAAACAGGTGGACAGACAGGTGAACAGAGACGGACAGACAGCTAAGCAGATAGATAAATAGATGGATAGATAGACAAAGCGGATTTCCGCTTGTCGCGTATTATTTTAATATCAGCAATTAGTGATGCTGGCGCTGATTCGATTGTGCTCAATCACGGCGATTGATTGTGATTGACGACAATTACAGGTGTAATGTGGTGCCTTTTGCGGCAACTGGTCAACTGGGCGCCGTGGCCATGGACTGTGATCGAGTCGTTTTCCACAGCGATGCACCGCAGCTGCCATATGGAGCGCCCATCGTGGCGTATACGCAACGTCACAGCGGACAACAGACGATGCCCGCACAGGTGCGTAGAGATTGCTGTTTACTCACCTGAGCGAGTCCATTGAACCAGCCTGGGTGCTTGTCTTTTCTCTTTTTGCTATAGACATTTGGCCAGCTAAAGCTGCCCATTGAGGAGCTGGACATGTCCAACAATCTGATACGCCGCATTCCGGAGAAGGCATTCGACGGCTTGAAGGATTCGCTGAACGAACTGCGCCTGGCCAACAATTTGCTGGGCGACAATCTCAATCCCATCTTCTCGACGGCTGAGCTGCACGCCCTGAAGAATCTGCGCCTGCTCGACCTCTCGGGCAACAAGATCAAATTGATCGAGGAGGGAGTGCTCAAGGGTTGCATGGACCTCAAGGAGTTATTCATAGATCGCAACAGCTTGACTGTGGTGCCCATCAATTCTCTGAACGGACCCAGTGCCCTGAAGCATCTGTCTTTGCGCCAGAATCACATAGGTGAGTCCCATCTTCATATTGATCAGTTACAGTTGACTCAAGCCTGAATTCCCTTCCAATTCCTAGCTATTCTCTATCGAGACTCATTCAACACTCAGGCTCAATTGGAAATTATCGATCTGCGCTATAACGTGTTGCGCAGCATCGACAGCCTGGCCTTCCATGGACTGCGTAAGATCAGGGAAATCAAGCTGGCTGGCAATCGTCTAACCAATATAAACAGCGATGTCTTCGAGCAGCTGCACTCTTTGCAGAAACTCGATCTGTCCGAGAACTTCTTTAGTCAATTTCCCACGGTGGCACTAGCTGCCATCACAGGACTTAAGGCGTTGAATCTATCCTCTAATATGTTGCAGGTGAGTGAGGATCTTCTATGTACTGTTTAAGTTAGTGGATAGGAATATATTGGCTTTAATAGCCTATATCAGCTAAAGACAACCGCTTCAATAGTGATAACATTTTCGTTTTCCATGTCTTGTGTAGCAACTGGACTACACCCACATGCAAGTGGTCAAGTCTCTGGAGAGCCTAGACCTGAGTCGCAATAGCATCACGAGCATACCACCTGGCACATTCCGGGATCAGACGTCACTCAAATATCTGGATCTCAGTCTCAATTCGCTGCGCACGGTAAAGATAATATATAGAGACAGTTAGGTCGAGCTCAACTAATGTAATTTCGTGCTTTCAGATTGAGGACGATGCCTTGGAGGGTCTGGAGAATCTGCAAACGTTGATCATCAAGGATAACAATATTCTGCTTGTGCCGGGCAGCGCTTTGGGTCGCCTGCCACAGCTGACATCGCTGCAAATGGATTTCAATCGTGTGGCAGCGCTCTCGTCGGAGATTCTCGGCTCTGTTCAGGCGGGAGATATCACCACTCTGTCGCTATCCAGGAATGTTATACGAGAACTGCCACCAGGCAGCTTCCAAATGTTTAGCAGTCTGCACACACTGGATCTTTCGGGTAATTCGTTGGTCATGATCAATGCGGATACGTTCGCGGGTCTGGAGGGCACCTTGATGCAGCTGAAGCTGGGACAGAATAAGCTCAGTGGCTTGGGAAATAATCCGCTGACGCTGCCGGAGCTGCGTAGCCTGGACCTGAGCAGCAATAGCCTAACAGAGTTGAGTCTGAATATCTTTGGGGACTTGGAGAATTTGCAATCGTTGAATCTGAGTGGAAATCATTTGCTGCCTTTGATGCCGGCGCTCTTCCGACCATTGGCCCGACTGCAGATCATTGATCTGAGTCGCTGCAGCATTCGTCAGTTGAGCGGGGATCTGCTGGGTGGTTTGCAGGATCTTAAGCACATTCACTTGGCTGGCAACCAGCTGCAGGAGCTGCAGGATGGCAGCTTTGTGAATCTGTGGAACATCAGCTCCATTGATCTCTCCAACAATCAGATCAACTCGATCCGCGCTGGCGCCTTTGTCAACGTGATGCAGCTGAAGCGCTTGGACTTGCACGGCAATCAATTGTCGGCATTCAAGGGCGAGTTCTTCAATACGGGCACAGGCATTGAGGAGCTGGATATCTCACGGAATCAGCTCAGCTATCTCTTCCCCTCCTCGTTCCGCATACATCCACGCCTGCGAGAGATCAAGGCGGCACACAACAAGTTCTCCTTCTTCCCCGCTGAGCTGATTGCCTCCCTGCAGTACTTGGAGTACATTGATCTGTCGCACAATCAATTGAAGACAGTCGAGGAGCTGGACTTTGCGCGCTTGCCACGCCTGCGCGTGCTGCTCCTGGCACACAATCAACTGGACATGGTCAGCGAGATGGCCTTCCACAACTCCACCCAGCTGCAAATCCTCGATCTTTCGCACAACAGCCTCGATCGCATTGGCGAAAGGACTTTTGAGGGTCTCGTGCGGCTGGAGCAGTTGAATCTGGAGCAGAATCTATTGTCGGAGCTGTCGGACAATGTCTTTGAGCACTCAAAGCTGCACATGCTGGAGAACATAAATCTTTCCAGGAATCGATTCGAGTACGCTCCACTCAAGGCTCTGCAGCTACGCTACTTCTTCGTCTCCTCGGTGGATCTGAGTCACAATCGGATTAGGGAGCTGCCACGGGATGATAGCATCATGGTTAATATCAAGCGCATCGATCTCTCCTACAATCCACTCACCATGCAGGCGGTGCATAATGTGCTCCATGAACCCAAGACTGTGAGAGAATTGAATCTGGCCGGCACAGGTATCGAGGAACTGCAGCTGCTGGAGACGCCTTTCCTGCAGTACCTGAATCTCTCGCACAACAAATTGCGCAACATCAAGGCGGAGGCCTTCCAGAGGGTCACCCTGCTGGAGACTCTGGATCTGTCCAGCAATCAGCTCGAGTCTCTCAATGACCTCTCGCTGGCCTGGCCACAGCTGATGGTGCTGCAGGAGCTGGATGTGTCCAACAACAGTTTCGAACTCATCTCCCAGTCCAACTTCGCCCATCTGGAGATGCTGCGCAGCCTGAAGCTGAATCATCTGCCGCTCTGCACCCGCATCGAGAAGAACGCCTTTAAGCCGTTGAACAACTTGGCCAACTTGGAGGCCTACGAGCTGCCCCTGTTGGGCTACCTGGATGTGCAGGGCATCATGGAGCTGTTGCCTGGGCTAGAGATGCTGGACATTGAGGTCAAGGATGCGAGCATAGGCAGCGAGCAGATACAGCCACTGAAGCATCCACGACTCAGCTCAATTGGCATCCGGGGCGATCGCCTCAAGTCCATCTCATCTGGCACCCTGGCCGGGTTGAAGAGCAACGACTTGACCATCAAGCTGCAGAATACGTCGCTGACTGCACTGCCTCCAGCTCTGCTGTTCCCAGTGCCGCGCTCCTCGCATCTGACTCTAAACGTGGAGGGGTCGAAGATCGCCTCGCTGGTGCCGCAGTTCCTGAATGCCCTGGACGACCGGCGAGCCAGCCTGCAGCTATTGGGCCTAGACAGCAATCCCATCAACTGCAATTGCGACGCACGTGCTCTGCGCCGCTGGCTGCCCAGCTCGAGCATGACGGGGCTGCTGTGCAGCCAGCCAAGCTACCTGGCGGGCCGTAAACTCACCGAGGTGGGCGACGACGAGCTCACCTGCGATCCGCGGCGCATGACCTCCACGTCGGCGCGTCCCTCGATGCCACAGCTGCACAAGAGCTCCGCCTCCAGCCAGCTGGTGACACGCACCAGCAGCAGCGCCCACACGGAGGAGCCGCTCATCATCTGGAGCATGGAGCCCACGCAGCCCACCATCATGAAGATCAAGACCAAGGCGCCTTTGATGAAGGCCCAGGCGCCGATCATCAGCAACGATGACACTCTGATAATTGGCATCGTCGGCGGCGTTGTTGCCTTCATTGCCATCCTCATCATCATCATCTGCATCATCCGGCTGCGCATGAGCAACGCCGAGTACCAGCAGAGCGCCGCCATGATGGGCTTGCCGGCCATGCAGCAGCAGCAGCTGGGCGCTCACAACGCTGCCTACAGCTACAAGAATGGAGCAGGTGCAGCGCTATATGCCGTGCCGCCTTACCAGGCGAACTATGCCACGTTGCCACACAAGGCGGCTTCCATCCATCATCAGTCGACGCAGAATCTCAGTCAACGCCAGCAGCAACAGCAGCAGCAGCAGGTGCAGCAGCAGGCACAGCAGCTGGCAGCGCAGCAGGCAGCAGCTGCGGCCGCCTACTCGACTATGTCGCGCATGTCGTACTTCAGCGGTGCGGGTGCCGGCGGTGGTGCTGCCAGCGCCGATGGTGCCGAGAGTCTGACGCATCATCAGCATCAACCCTATATAATCTACTCGGACGACAAGGCCTACAGATAGACGTGGCCAGCTACACTCACATCCAAGCCAGGCTCCCAGTCAGCTGCAGGGCTTGGCCAACACAGGTTCTAAACAATCGTCATTCGTCGTCAGCTTATGTGTGTTGTATATAGACTATAGTTCATTCTTTAAACGTATCCGTATCTTAACATAATTAAGTCCAAACGTTGCATAAGCGAAATAAACAAATTATAGTATAATAATTGAGCGGCGTTATTATAGATTAAATAAATTACAAATATAATATTCTCTATTTATATGCATATCTCAGCTCTCTTCTACTCCTGCTCTAACCAAGCCACACACACATACATACATGAGATGCTTAGAGCTGCCATTTCATTTGATATTTACTCAATTGCCTTGCTGAGAGCAAACAACGCGCTGAGAGCGAACAACGGTAACTGGCAGTCATATGTTTAGTGCGTAAGAGCGAGATGGCAGATGGTATTGAAAGCTGCCTGTGAGGTAACCTATCACAGCCTACCATTTTGTATGGCCTGCGCTCGCTGCTATCTCTCAAACGTATGTGTGTATGTGTGTGCACTTGTGCCCTACCGAGAGCAGAGCGAGCATACCGAAGACAATAAACGGATCTGCTCGTTACAGCTGCTCATATCAAATATTCATATTCAGCTGATCATTTGAGTGTAGGGTATCAAAGCGAAAAGACGTGTGGTAGAGATCGCCATGTCAAATTTATAACAGGATTTGTCAAGCATATTTAATACTTTAATTTTTGCATATCTATTTCCGCGTAGCGTATCATTGAATTGACATGGATAAATAATAAGTTTTATTCATGCACACATACATACATGCTGCTGTTTGAATGTGCATTTATATGTTCCCTCGGTTTTACATCAATTGCATCCTTTGTTTACAGCTTAGCTTTATACTCTATAATATTTGGCTTATAATGAAGTTCAAATATTTGTTGGCTTAACATTTTGCTTTATTTTTGAGCCCGTTTTATTACAGTTCACAAAATATGCTTGGTACAATAAGATTTCAAAAAATGCCTATACTCGTAAATGCAAATATATCTATGTATATAATGTATGATATATATACATATATAATAAGTTCACATGTAAATGTGTAAGAAACTTCAGGGTAACTATTCACAGTCTTTGATTTTTATCGTTTAACAAAAGAAACAACAAGATCATATGAGCTTAATTACTAAATATTTCAACAAATTTACATTTTCTATTACCGTAAATATTGAATAACTACTGTATTATATTCATGTTAAAATATACGAGAGCTATACACATATATTCATGAGTGAGTTCAGATCAAAAGTGCTTAACTTGTTTTAATGCCTGCCTCTGAGCATTACTTGATCTAAATTCTATTCTTTATCAAAGTCTTTTTTCGTAGATCTCATCTACGCCATCTGAGCGTAGGAATTGTGCACCTTGTAGTCTCTGCGACGATAATATATCATCAGTCCGTAGCTGGCGAGGAGTAGGATGGCAATGATTCCTATAAGAATTCCTGCATAAATACAAAACACGATTTTATTATTGTTAATATATTTTATATAATTATTATACAACCAAACACCGGAAACAGAATGGATTTAATATAATTAAAACTTTTTTCCGTAAATAGCGGGAAAGTACAATGCCTGTAACTATGATCATGAAACATAACTGGAAAATTAAACAAATACTGGGATCTAAAATAAATAATGGGGGTGGAAAATGATAGGAAAGATACGAATGAATAAGTGAGAGATATAAATACTGGGAAATTAAATAAGCAATAGTGTTTTAATTGCAATAAGATAAAAAACGGGAAAACAAAATATTTGTTGTTAGTAAAAATAGCAGAAACATATTTAACAAAGAAGGAAATTTTACAAATTTCCATATGAGAGCATAAAAGAACTCAATTAGTCTTTATTATTATTTAAATATATGAAGGCGCTTATATGATTCACGGAATTTATAGTATTTTTCGTCGGATAACTTGCCTGTTGCTGCGCCCAGATTAGCCTCCTCGTACGTCATAGTCAGTGTCGATCGTTTGCATTCATCAGCCCAATTATCAGGCAAAACATCCGCATATAACTCAAACATTTTCGACAATGGACAAGATATACCGCAACCGGGTATATCCATAGGCAACGGTTCGGATGTTGTGTTCTTATAGAAAACCGATACGAATGGAGCATCATCCTCGTCCACGCGCAATTCCATTAATATGCACGCTGTATAGGGTGGACTATGCAGCTGTTGTGAAATGAGATGCGTTAGTATCAGAAATAAGTAAACAAGTGTGCTCCAGCTTATACAAGAGTCTAGAGTTGAGCTCTCACCTGGAACAGTTTGAGCGTATTCAACAAGTTGGCAACCGTCGTGTCGTGTGCACTATATATAAACACATTTCGATCGGGCTTCAATTGCTTCTTATGCTTGATTTCGAAACGATTGAGTACATCCTTAAGCAGCGGTCCGGCCTTAAGGCGCGCTAGCTGTCGCGTATGCGTACTGATCGAGAAGGCAAAATCCGAGGCATAAATCAGCTCAGGGCTATTATAAACCTTTTGCGCCCACACTGGCAAAGTCTTGTTGTACAGCGTCTCAATGTACATCGTGTTGTTAAGGTATTGTATATCAGTAAATGATTCAATAACACTGCCGCTATTACTGGTCAAATAATTAAACAGTTTCTTGTAGCGCGCCAAGAGGGATTGGAACTTATCGGATTTCTTAAACATGTTCAAATAGTAGTCATAAGCTGGACATGGCGCCTTGGCAGCTAAAATCTGTAAGGGCATATTAAATTATATTCAATATATTCATAATTCAAGCGCATCAACTTCACGTACCACATCAACCTTTTCGGGTATTGTATGGATCGGAATCGGTTGCCATTTGATTTGCTCATTCCACACATCGTCGCCGACGGGTTCATATAGGCCAGCCAAATTAGACTCCGCACTCATTAGTGTTCGGTCCACATCTGTGGACTGCACGTATATCTGCTCATTGTCAAACTTCGTGTCCAGCAATGAGCTATACCTGCTCCTCAGCCATTTACCTAGCTCATAGTGCTGCAGTTTGCCAAGCTATTAGAAAAAACAAAGCTGCTTTCAGTATATGAATCAGAGCACGATTAGCTACTCACATTAGTCAATTGTCCCCAGCCTGTGGGCCAGTACTTCCTATCGTTCCACGGGTCGGTTGGATATGGCTCTACAGGCATTCGGTCGCCATGTCTGTAAATCTGCATTTTTTTTCACATCTTAGTTATAACATATGGCATCAAACCAATTTCGTCAACTTACCACATGTGCAAACTTGAGCTGACCAGGTAAACTGGGTTGCACAAGTGTGCTGCCGACCCCCAAACATGATATGGAAATTAACAAAAAGACAAATGCCTTGAGACAATAACATAAATCGTTGCTCATCATTATCATCAACATCATCACCGTCAACTGCTTGCTTGTGTGCGTGTATGTGTGGGTAGGTGTGTTAGTCTGTGCTGCAGCGCTGTGTTACAGAATGATAAATAGTTAGCTAAATAGCTTTGTTATGCCACGTTATCAGTCAAACTAACTCACATCAAAAACAAACACGTATCTTATCACACATTCAACCAAATACGAACGCGAATGCGAATGTACTTTTAAGCAATTGCCATTGTTGCTCGATTCCCGATGTTGTGAACGATTATTTTGAGCAGTGCTATCGATGATTTGTAAACAATGTGGCCGAAATATTACAATGGATATTGTCTAGTATTTTTCCGGTAAATTTAAAATTTTAAATGAAAGAAAACTCATTCAGCATTATGAACCTGTTTAATGCATTAATTTTGTGCTCATCAGTATGTAAATTGTTTTTCACTTTTAAATGTAATTCAATTATCAAGTAATATATAATGTTTATTGAAAACTGTTTTAATAGTTTGATATTTGTATTGATAATATCGTAAGTCGTCGGCCATTTGGGAAGAACATGTCACACTATTTGCACATTGCTAAAATAAATATTGTTTTGCACACTTAATGATTACAATTAACAAATATACTGATTGATTGGTTTGGTCTTATGGATAACGCGTTCTTGTTATTAAATTTAAAAAATAAAAACTGTTTTCACACATAATGTCTTAACTTAAGAGGTTGCACGAGCGCAATTTTTGGAAAACAAAATTCGGCTATTATTTTAGCATCCACTTAGATTATATAAGGTCCATGTCTAAAAGTTACATACAGGAGGAGGATGATTTTAGCTTCAGAATCTTCTGTTGCCGCTCATATTTGGCCCGTTGAAACTGTGCGAGATAAGGAATGCAAGTGTTATCGCAGTATATTTATCGATATTTGTGACAACTCTTTGCCTACCGATTTCGATTGCCTGGCACACCCAAGGGCGGAAAATCTGAATGATATGCATTTGCTGCATTGCGATTGTGACTATTGTGATTGTTGTTGGCTGGTCCGTGTTTGTTAAAATTTTGTGACATGCTGCCACTGCTGGCACTACCGCGGCGGCCACTGAAACCACCACCCCGTCCACTGAAACCGCCACGACTGGCATTGAATCCAGACCGACCACTGCCTTGCGTGCTGCCACTGCAATCAGGACAAACATTAGTTACATTTTAGTTTACATTCATAGGGCCTCAATACCACCCACCTGTTTATTGCAGCATTGTTGCGATTGCGCTGATACACGCCGCCGGCTTCGGCGTTGCTTCCACTGGGTACCATTGGACTGTTGCCAAAGCGACTTTGCTTTGCAGCGAAAGGGGCTTGATGATGATGATGATGTGGCTGCTGCTGCTGTTGATGATTATGATGATGATCAACAGCAGGAAGCGCAAAACCGCGACGATCTTGGCCAATATTATGACTCGATCTGCCACTCCTTTGACCTCCACCGCCTACAGCTCCGCCACCAACCGAACTATTGGCATAGTAATCATTGGACGCCATGCCTTGGCTGAATTTGTTTTTAAATGGCTGCCTTGGGCCATCGAAGCTTTGGTTATGCTGTGGCAAGCCCTTGCTATAGGGCGCACTACGCTGCTGTCTGAAGTGGCCCTCGTTTCGCATTGGTCCGAATTGGTTGCCATTTGAGCTGGATGATCGATTCCCACCGGCTGATCGGAAACTATTGCTAGTCGTGTGTCCGCCACGAGTGAAAGTGCCTCCACCACGTCCTAGAAGTCCATCAATTAATCAAAGTTATCGATTGATGTGCTCGAAACTACTTACCTTGCACCGGTCTGCGATTGCCGGCACCGCCGCCTGCTCCACCACCCCCACCACCGGCACTACCTCCTCCACCTCCTCCTCCTCCTCCTCCTCCACCACCACCACCACCACTACGTCGGTCTTTGGGTCTGCCCGGCTCAACGACTATGGCCTGTCCCTTGAATTCAACGCCGTTGAGAGCCGCAATGGCTGCTTCGGCCATTTCAATGGTCTCCAGGTGCACGAATCCGCAACGGTTCATAATATCGCACTCGACTACCACGCCATAATTTGTGAACAAATGTCGCAGCTCCTCGGGCTTGCAGCCAGGCGGCAAGCTGCCCACAAAGACTTTCGCGGTCTGCAGAGAGTGGACAGAGACATCCAGTTTGTATTGGTCAACTTGTTAGCAACACTATATTGATGGTACTTACAGACATATAGGATGCTACTTATCTTCGTGTTTTTTTTTTCGCGTGCTCTCTACTTACACTTTTATTTTCTTATATATATCGTATGAGCTATTAAACCGATTAATGATGATGCGATGAAAACAAACTCTGTTAATGTCGAAATATCGATAACAAAAAATCGAGTACAGTTTTGTTTGTTTACTAACTTTGATTTTTTTTTGGGAATTAATTTTAAAGAATGTGGGCGCCAAGCAATGAAGAAACATATTTTGCTAATATGGACAACAAAAAGAACGTGGTACACATAATGCCCACCGTGGAAATGCTGGTTACCTTCAGCTCCGACAGGGACTTAATGCGCGCCAAAAAAGCTTGTTTACTGTACGCTGAAAAAGTGGACTTCAAGGAGCTAATCGTAAGCCACACCTGCAGCAAACGAGTTCTAATTGTAAATATTCATATGTGCACTTACAGCAACTGCGTTTGGCCGAGAAGTGTGACCAGCGACGCATGTACATCACTACTGTGGACAGCGCATCCTTTCAAGAGCTAAAGCAGGATCAGTCGCTCAATGTCACATTCGCTGGCTTTATGGAAAATGTGGTGCGCATGCTAAAAGACTGCCAATCCGGGAAGCTAGAGCTGTACCTATCCGCTAGGGAAACAATCGCCGATCAACAAGGTCACGACTACCTTCTTCAGTTTGTGGAAATACGCTCCTTCAAGAATCTGGTTCATTTGTGTTTGCCCTGCCGTTCGGCTCCACTGAACACGGTGCTCTTTTATATAAATGCAGCGCTTGATGCGACGCATAAGAAGCTCTTTTTGATGGAACAGAACACGCAGCAGCTGCAAATGGAATTAAATGCGCAGAGTGCGCACATAGATCAGCTAAACTCAGATAACTCGAAGTTGCGTGAGGGCTTGGCGGAGAATACACGCCAACTGAGCGAAAAGCATTCCGCGGAACTTAAAGAAATGCAGCTCACACTGGAAAAGATGAACGAGCAACGGAACAATGAGCTGGAACGCAGCCGACGTTCGATAGCTGGACTGCAGACTCAATTGGAACGAGTTACGTTAGAGAAGGGAGAACTAAAGATCATGCAAGAGCAAGCCGAGAAACGCAATCAGAGCTTAAACGAAGAGCTAACCTGCTGCAAGTCGCGCATTTGCTCTCTGAAGGAGCAGCAGGAAAAACTCCATAACGAATTAACGGGAGCTAAGAAGCAAGAGCGCAAGTTGGAATACAAAATAGAAGACTTAAAACAGCACACAGTCGAGCTACAGGAACAAATACAAAAGGGAAACAAAGAGAAGGTGAGAGATAGCTATTCCAGTTTAAGTGTATTTTTCATTATAATGGAATATATTCCATTCACAGGCTAACATTGCTGCTGAGTTGGAGGCTGAGAAGAAGATTTTGCATACGAAACGTCAAGCGCTGGAAATGGCTTCCGATGAAATAGCCAAAGCGAATCAAATCATCCTCAAGCAATCGCAGGAGCTGATCACCCAGAAGAAGACAATCTCATGGCGCACCGAGGTGGCGTTGCAGCAGGAAAAGGCAATCAAGGAGAAGGAGAAGCTGTTAAGCATACGTGAAGAGGAGCTAGAGCAGGCGCGTTTAACCATACATCAGCTGCGTGAAGAGATTCCACAGCAGCTAGATTCCATGCGACACTTTGCACAGGGTCTTGAGGAGAAGTACACGAAGCGTAAGTTGATATTAGTAAAATACAAGTATACCACTATTAAATAACATCATAATTGTACAGAAATACTCACGCTCAAGGATCGCTTAGCCAGTGGCAAAGAAAACTCTAGTCGCAGAGCTAATCGAAAATAGGCCAACTTATATTTAGTTAGTTATTAAGAATTGTATATGATGATTGTTAGTTAATTGTTTTAAACATTGCTTTAATTAAACATTATTTATCTCGATCAAGTCAATATTCTTCATCCGTGTTTTTTTCCGCTTGCACCTGCGCCGTGGCCACATTTACGGCCTGGCTGATGTCCTCGAACTGGTTCATTTTCAGTCTGTCGCGTATAAGTTCCGCAATGGCTTTCTGTGTACGTCGCTCCAGACGTTCCAGCTTTTTGCTCACATCGCGCTTTAAATCCCAGTCAGGTTTGCGTGGAGCCAGATTCGTGATGTCTATTTCATCGATAACCATGGGCTGCTGTAGCAAATTGAGCTGTGACTGTATGGCGGTTTCAATGTCCCCGGTGGGTTCTTGTGGCAATACTTCACCCTCTGTGGTTTCATTATGTGGCTTATAGCTGCGAAACACTGGCCTGAAATATCAAAACACATTTATCCACATGTAAACAAGCACAACTCGCAGCAATCTTACTTTGGCAATTTTTCACCACCCTCCTTTGCGTCTGTAGTCTTGGATAGCGCTTGTTCACGTAGCTTTCTTAAACGCTCCTTGCGCTTCAAGGATTCCTCTGTCAGCTTGCCCAAATTGTTTTCATCATCATTAGCCATTGCTTCAATAAAATAAAGTAAACATAAATATGCGGTCTCGCGTTCAATGGCTCCTGTTTTATTTCGATTACTAAAACGATTATCATTCACTATCGATAGAGAATATTGGAGAATATTCATTTTAATTTTCTTTAACATATATCTTAAATCTGGTTAATGCAGGACAAAGAATAATAATAATAATAATATTTCTTCCGAATTTTTTCGTTATTTACAAAAAAAAAAAAATATTATAAATAGGTCAAAAAGCATTCGATAGGCGCATTATCTGTGTGCCAAGAAAATCAATTTGTCTTAACATTTTTTTTTCACTACACGCTAACTGATAGTATACAATTAAAATCTAGAAATACAAAACATTTGTAAATTAAATTATTTCAAAAATATATCTTGAATTTCCAGCCGATATCCATTATCGATATGCTTGCAAATACTCAATTAGATACACAAACATGGCAAGTTGGCAGTTCCCGTTTTCCAGGCATAAGTGTGAGGGGAGAATAAAAACAACGCAAATTTTTTTATACTAGAAAAACAAATAAAAACAAATATAGTTTGCATTTGTTTTCACCATTCGGTAGCTCTTTTAAGCTTGCTAATGAGCTAGTTATTCATCAATCAAATACACACACTGATATATATAATAATGTAGCAGCTGTTGTTGCTATTGGTCTTTGGAGTAACACAAAATTTGCTGCTGCTGCTGCCAGCTAGCGCCCGTTGCTGCAGGTAAAGGAAAACGATTTAGTGGCTATTAAAAACTATTTTTATGTATTTCACAAACGACACATCGAGGCATGTGCTAATTTCAATTTTGTTTTCGATTAAAGGGAGCTGCAGCCACCGTCGCCGCGATCAACAACTAACTGCAGCGGCATCCACACACACGCACACAGAGAGAATACAATTACAAATACATATACACATAGAGCGCCTCGTAGAACTCATTGTTCTGTGACTGTGACATCGTTTATACAGCCGTCGCCTTGCCCGCTGTCCGCTGCCCGTTGCCCGTAGCCCGGCTCTTTAGCTAGCTATAGCTGTATCTAAAAATGGAGTGGACCAGAGAGAAGACATTGTTGCTGATCAGCGAGTACCGACAGCGACGTGGCCTGTGGGACATGACATGCGACGAATATCGCAAGAAGGATGTCAAGCAGCGTCTATTAAACGAAGTTAGCGAAGTGCTCGGCGGCAACATACCCATACCGGAGCTGGAGAAAAAGTTCCATACACTCCGCACACAATATCATCGCGAGATCAATCGCATGAAACGCAAGGAGCCATACAATTCAAAGTGGTTTGGCTTTAAGAATCTCGTGTTTCTTAGCTCTCCATTTGCGTGTCGCTCCACCAAAGGCCGCTCCAAAGACAAAGAGGACGCAACAGTACAAAAGTATATATTGGGCGACGTGAACGCCGCTGGCACAGCAGAGAATAACAACATGAACGAGGAGTATATGATAGCGCCGCGCAAATCACATGCGAGCAGTCGAGCACAGGAGCTGGAGAAGCTGATCGAGGAGACGACCAAAGATATAGAGGATACTGAGGATGAGGAGCCCGGCGTAGAAGAGGATGTCGATACGAAACCCAAGCTAAACAAAGAGCTCAGTGGCACATATGTGCACATAAATGAAGAAGAGAGCGAGGCCGTCGAGACGCACACACACCAGCAGCAACAGCAACAACATACCCATACCCATTCCCTACCCCATACACATCCACATCCGCATCCGCAGCCCCATCCTCATCCACACCACCATCAACAACAGCCCTTGATGGAGTTGCATCACTCTGCCAATACTGTGGAGTCCGTCAGTTTTCAGGCCAACGAAAGCGGCGAGCTACACTACCAGTCGACATCATCGACACCCAATGCTGGTGGTGGGGGACCGGGCTCTTCGGTGCACGTGATGCCCACGCGCATTATCAAGATACAGCGGCGCGACACGTCCAATCAGGAGAATGGCTACTTTGAGGAGCAGCCGCCGCCCAAACGGCTCTACTTCGATCCGAATGGCACGCACAGCACCACAATCCTTTCCGCATCCACTCTGCAGACGGCCTCACAGAACGTCAACGGCAATGGGAATGGCAGCAACGTGTTGACTGCAACCTCCAGCTCCGGACTGACGGCTGGCACACTGCGTCTGCCACGTGTTAATGCAATAGTGAATACCACTTCGCTGTCACCGCCAAAGCCAGCCAGTTCTCCCATACCTCCGCCGCAGTTAACAGCGGCCAATGCGCTGCAACGGGACGAATTCGCCACGTATGGCGAATACGTGGCCAATGAGATGCGTGCCATTAGCAATAGGGAGATCTTGATCGCACTCAAGCACAAGATAAATATGGCCATATTTGAGGCGAATATGGCAGAGTTGCAAAAATAAAACTGTCAGCCATATTTGAGGCAAATATGGCGGCAGTGGCAGCTGAACGATATCGACGGCCATATTTGAGGCGAAGTTCCGGAAATACATTTGACGGCCATATTTGAAGCGAATATGGCGAGGATATGACGGAGTTGCAGAACTAAAGTAAAATTGAACTCTCAATTATCGTATGGAAAATTATATTATCAACGTTTTTAGCAACAATTTTAATTAAGTGTCCAACCCCAGTAAATACAATTTAAAAGCTATGTGTTAACCTGTAAATTGAAAAATTCACAATTTGATTAAATAAGCCAAATATAACATATAGTAGAATCCGAGTATACACATACATTTGTCAACTATATTCACACGAAGTCGACGACAAAACACATTTCAGTAAACCAAATAATTATTTTTCTATAAATTTAGGTCGAAATGACTACGAATCCAATATGTGAACCATTTACAAATTTCCCAGCTCGATTTGATATTAACAAAATTGCTGAAGAATTTAAGCCGAAGGATAAAGAAAAGGATGTTGAAAAAACGCTTAGTGCTCGTGATTTTCTCAATGTTCCCGATAACAATTGGGTCGTGTTGCCCATGTTTAAATATCACTTGGATCATTTGAAGCCAATTCTCTCAGTGCGCAAAAATAAGTATATGCGTTGCCGTTACAGACAATTTCTAGACAATGTTCCGGACCACTTTGTTAATGTGGTGTTGTTTAGTTCAACTATTGACAAGTATTTATTTTAATTCTTTTAATTAATGAAGAAGTGACACTTCTAATATATATATATTATTTAGTCAGCCCAAGCCAAGACGAAAATCTCTCAATGGTCAATTTTATGGAGTGGACTATAAATTGGCGCCCATACCCGTTACTGTTGATCCTCGTGCGGGCGGCGGCTCCAGATCAGTAAAATCAAAAAATTCAAAGTAATAAAATTCAAAATATTGAATGTAAGCGCCTATCAACTATCGTACCTTTTGGTATCGCTAAAATTAGTTATCGCACAGATACAAACTGGAGTCATCGGCAGATGTGCAACCCTGCCATATTTTCAATATACGAGTGTTTGGCAACACTGCCCGATCAATTGAGACGAAAAATGTTTACAAAATGCATTAATTGTTGTGCTTCAATCATATTTTGTGTAATATTCGCATGCCTTTTGGTCGAAAACAGTGGCAAGTATCTAAGTGAGGATCACTGTGTTGTTTTTCATTCAAATAACTATTTGTTCTAACCACAGTTGCCCTGAAACGGACACTGCGCCACTACGAAGTTTTCCACAAAGATGACATTGTTCATCGGATTATCAAGAGGGGGGCTAAACAGAGCAGTAATCCATATAATACTATCAAAGAGCTGGAGTTTAAAACACTTGGGAAGAACTTTCGCGTGATTTTACATCCGCATCGCGAAGTACTGCACAGCAAATTTCGTGCCTATGCCGTGGATGCCGATGGCAACGAGACTGTTGTGCACCTGGGTAAGCGATCATGCTACTCTTAAGTATCAGATAACATTTAATATATTGTGATTTCAATTGCAGATCATGACAACTTTTATACGGGTCGCGTTTTCGGCGAGTTGGAGTCGTCGGTGCGCGCACACATTGAGGATGGTACACTGACCATGTCCATAGAACTGCCCCAAGAAACCTACCACATAGAGCCTTCCTGGCGCCACTTGCCCACAGCTAAAAAGCATACGATGGTCGCCTACAAATCTTCCGATGTTAAACTCAATCATGCTGAACCGGGCAGCCAAGTGCCCAAAACCTGCGGCTATATCAAAGAGGGCCTCGAGCTAGAGACCAAGGACAATGAAGTGCACACGCGAGAGAAACGCCAATCTGATCAATACGAGTACACGCCCACCAAGACGAGGTGTCCACTGTTGCTCGTAGCGGACTATCGTTTCTTTCAAGAGATGGGCGGTGGCAATACAAAGACAACTATCAATTACCTAGTGAGTGGCGGTCGCCTTTGCCTTGCTCCAGCTATGCCTAATTCATTTAACTCTTGCTTTCAGATAAGCCTTATCGATCGGGTGCACAAAATCTACAATGATACTGTATGGCAGGATCGCTCCGACCAGGAGGGTTTCAAGGGCATGGGGTTTGTGATCAAGAAGATCGTCGTGCACTCGGAGCCGACGCGTTTGCGTGGCGGCGAAGCTCACTACAATATGATACGTGAGAAATGGGATGTACGCAACTTGCTGGAAGTAAGTCTGAACACTAAACCGCGCACTTGATTAATCTGTAACTTGTTTGTATAGCTAAAACTTGTACATATCGTTCTACTGCTAACTCTCTCCTCTTTCATCTCTCATCTCTTGCTTATCTTAAATTCCAATGGTGCTTTATGTAGGTCTTCTCACGGGAATACAGCCATAAAGACTTTTGTTTAGCTCATCTCTTTACCGATCTCAAATTCGAAGGTGGCATTTTAGGCTTGGCTTACGTCGGTTCACCACGCCGCAATTCTGTGGGTGGTATCTGTACACCAGGTTGCAAACCCCATCCGATCTATATATATATATATATTTGCAAAATAATGTTTTTATCATTATCATTTTGCTTAGCCCACTTTCTTTCGTTCCTTTCTTGTTGTGTTTGTTTCGTCTTTCTTTTGAATTCTGAAATTCTTTGCAGAGCATATTACAGATATCGATATCGAAAGTATATGGAGTGACATAGAATCCAGATGACTACTTTGGCTATATATATTTTAATTTAATTAATATCAATCGCTGCGACTCCCTATGATTCAAAGCGTCAAACTGAGCTCATCTAACTATATTGTGACGAGTGAAAATATTGTTTTCCGATAGCTTATACAGTTTTTATACTCTTGCAATTTTATATTTATTTTAAAACTTGGCTTTTAGAGTACTACTTAAAAATTTATATAGCTAAAAGCGCGAGACTTGCTTTGTAATTCTTCTAAAGAATTACATTCTCTTATCCATTATACATTTTCCACATACCGTATATAGAATATCTTAAAAGTCTGCTCTGCTTAGGGTCCAGGGTAGCTGCTAGTCAGGTGCATCCGACTAGAGTATTCTTCGTTTGATATAATTTCACATGATTTACTTTAGCTTATTCAATTTTCTAGAATTCATGCTAATAATGTAATTTTCCGAATAACTATTCCAAGAATACTTCAAGAATGGTTATACACTCTATCTGAACTCGGGTCTCAGTAGCTCTCGCAATCATTACGGGCAGCGCGTGATAACGCGTGAGGCTGATCTGGTAACTGCTCATGAGTTTGGACACAATTGGGGCTCGGAGCATGATCCCGATATACCGGAGTGCTCGCCCAGTGCCTCGCAGGGTGGCAGTTTCTTAATGTACACCTACTCCGTGAGCGGCTACGATGTGAATAACAAGGTAAGTGGATCGGAGTAATAAGTGAATCATACATGAAGATATATAATAATTACCTATGTCTGTAGAAATTTTCGCCCTGTTCGCTCCGTTCCATACGCAAAGTTCTGCAGGCGAAGTCTGGACGCTGTTTCTCGGAGCCGGAGGAATCTTTCTGTGGCAATTTGCGCGTTGAGGGCGATGAGCAGTGCGATGCTGGATTGCTGGGCACCGAGGATAACGACTCGTGCTGCGACAAGAACTGCAAGCTGCGTCGCAATCAGGGCGCTATGTGCAGCGACAAGAACTCGCCCTGCTGTCAGAATTGCCAATTTATGCCAGCTGCGATGAAGTGTCGCGAAGCTCAATATGCCACCTGTGAGCAGGAGGCACGCTGCACCGGCTCCCATGCCGAGTGCCCCAAATCTCCAGCCATGGCCGACGGCACTATTTGCCAAGAGCGCGGTCAGTGCCGCAACGGCAAATGTGTGCCGTACTGCGAGACGCAAGGCCTGCAGAGCTGCATGTGCGACATCATTGTAGATGCATGCAAACGCTGCTGTCGCATGAGCATTAATGAAACCTGCTTCCCAGTTGAGCCACCCGACGTACTGCCCGATGGCACGCCCTGCATAACCGGCTTTTGCAATAAGGTAAACTGTGGTGGTTTTTGACTGGGACTACAGACAGCCTGCACTTCCCTTAAATATTCTTTTTAAGGAACTCGTATACTTATATGTATATGTATTTATTTGCAGGGTGTCTGCGAGAAGACCATTCAAGATGTAGTTGAACGGTTTTGGGACATCATTGAGGAGATAAATGTAGCTAAAACATTGCGTTTCCTCAAAGACAACATAGTCAGTAAGTAACTGTTTCTAATGTCTACGACATATGCTCTAGATCTATATATTTATTATATGTATACATTTGCGACATCTTGCAGTGGCTGTTGTCATGGTTACGGCTGTCTTTTGGATACCCGTCAGCTGCGCCATTTCATATTTTGACCGTAAGAAGCTGCGTCACGAAATGAAACAAATTGAATGGAGCCAGAAATTAGATCTCATACATCCCAGCGACGATAGGCGTCGCATCATACATATACGGTAAGCTGAACTATATATATTCTATATGCAATCCATACATATATACTTATACGAGTCTATATATTTTGCAGCGTTCCGCGACAGAAAATCTCAGTAGCGCGCGCTTGTAATTAACATAAAATATATGGTGGCGGACAATTGTTTTATCTTCCGTGAGCATTCTTCTCAAAACTGCCACAATTATTTATATATATTAAGTATAACATTTAAAGAATATGAATAAAATTCCCAATAATATAGACCAATACAAAAAAACTTATGCAATTAATTCATGTCAAGTGGTTACTCGATCAAAATCTTTTTAGAATTTGCCTAAATACAAAATAATACAGTTAATGAAACATGAATTAATTCCGATTTGTTTTGGATTGATTTTTGTTTATTCATACTTTACCAAAAATATGTTTTGCATTTTTGTTTCAGAGAGTTTTGCGGCATTATGTGAAATTATGATTGTTTTCTTTTTTTTTTTTTTTGTTTAATATAGTTTGTAGATTAGCTTAGTTTCTTTTTACTTTGTATTACTTCTTTTTATTGCTCTTTCCGTTTGTCTGTGGGGAGCAATCATCCTCAGGCTCCAGCTCGCTGTCATCCTCGTCATCCGAATACTCCTCGTATATTTGACCATCATCATATTCACCCAAGTTCATTTCCGCCTAAAGAAACGTTATAGTTAATTTCTTGAAAAATTGAAGTAGCAGCTAAGCGTTTACCTTGCCGCACACATAGACCGGCCCCGTGCCCTGGACAAGCTTAAATGTGACGGATCCATTGGGGAATTCAACGTTTGGTCGCAAGCTGCGCGTTTCTCCAACCTTCAGAACGGCAATGGGAATTTTGACTGTCTTCTTTTCCCCGTCGTCGTTCACGTTCGTTTCCGCCTGCAATTGGTGAGTAATTTTATGTTATGCGATATTGAAGCACTTCCTCCCACAGCCGCTCTGTCCCCTTTTGGCCAGACAGAACTCTATCAAAGTGTTGGTCAGTGTTTTTCCATACCTGAACGACGTTGAATTCGCCGGACTTCGCCTCAGGTCCCAGGGATATCTGTTTGATGATCAGCTTGTGTGAGTGCACGATATACTCCTCTGGTATTTCCGGCACATCAAACTGTGCAATGGGCTCCTTTTCACTCAGTGTAACACCTAAAAGCGTTAATAATACATACATATAATACTCGTACTTATGCACATATGTATGTAGTCTGCCGGTAAAGCTGTGTAAGCCATCTATTGCAATCATTCTTGCTATCAGGAGACTGCAAATAATTATTTGGGATTCATTACCATAAAAAGATTCGGACTCCATTTGTATACTTGTAGACACGTTCTTGTACAGTACTATAAAAAAGTTTACGAAAACTTATAATTTTCACACGTGCCCTGTGCAATGGCGATAGCTGAAGAGTCAAACGCGGCTCGAATGATGCCTAGCATTCATCGCTGATACCGATATATTCAACCGCCGATAATACCTGTTTGTACAAATTGTTCACTGCAATATTAAATATACAAATTTTAGCATTTAAAAAAAATTATGTAAAACTTATAAAACAGAAGTACTGATATTTATGTCATCCGCATTTGGATTTTATATGTTTTACTTTGAATAAATTAACTAGCGAATAAATAAGAATTTATTTAGCGGCTAATACCAATAGATCTGGTAACGCCATCCATAGCCATAGTGAGCCGGCACATCTCTAACTTAAGTTGCATCCCTAGTTGGTAGCTACCATTTTGCAAAAGTTTTTGCTCAACACGTGCTCGGCGCTTGAATTTAAGATTTTAAACTATATAAAATACTTGCAATGTCAGAGGAATCATTCTATGGTAAGTATCAATTATTGACGAAAGGCCTGCGTATTTTGTGAGCGGCTTGAATTGGATTATTTGCACCGCGCCAGACTCTGTTGCCGGCTGCCGGCATTTTTATTCAAGGTTGCGGATGTTCGTACGTGTGTGTCTGTGTTCTTCGGTGCAATTGTGTGTGTGCATGTATATACAAGAATATACTGTCTCTGTGTAGTTAAACGTTTATGTAGTTGTAAATATATAAATTCTTTTGTAAATCCACAAGTTATATCTTTAATTCTTATTAGGTGTCACCCTCAGCGCGGAAAACAACAGCGTCACCTGGGACGTTGTTGCCGAGGAGGATTATGCACGCGGCCAGAAGCTGGTCATTAAGCAGATTCTGCTGGGCGCCGAGGCAAAGGACAACGAATTCAACGTGGTTGAGGTAAGTGCGCCAGTGCAAATCAAAAGTGTGTATGTGTGTGTCTGTCTGGATGTGTATGTATGTATGTGTGTGTGTGCGTGCGAGTCTCTTATTGTGTTTGGGGGCATGGACCGGACCGGTTTGAATTCTTCAAGCACGCGCAACATTTTGCCGTGGGCAAAGGGTAATTTTGTCTGTATCTGCAATACGCGCCCTTTGTCTGTTATCGTTGTTTGCATAGATGTGACGTCATAAATGCCCAAAAGTCTGCGTTTACTCATGCTCAAGCTCTACATACCCTGTAATCAAAAGTAATTGAATAAAATTGGTTATGTTCTCATCAGGAAAAAATATTATATATTTAAAAAAAAAACTTAATACACATATATAAAGAATAAAATTAATAGGAAAAAGCTATTTGATAAAAAGTATAGTTTTTTTGTACATCAGTTTATGTGCACTTAAACTATTTATAAACATTTCGAAGCAAACTTTAAGCTTATTTGATATGAAAATAATGAATATGTACTAATAGCTTGGGTCTGATTGCTTTTAGCATGTCATACAGGGTATTTTCGATGCAACTACGTGCCATTCGCATAATGTAACTGTACAAAACAAAACACATTTCGCTATTGACTTAAGCGTCATGAAATTTGATCAACTTGACTGCTGTCATTGTGACAGTTGTAGCCGTTGCCGTTGCTGTTGCTGTTGTGCTTGCTGTCACTCTCACTCTTGCTGTTTCCATTGGCCACCATTTCTAATAGCTCAGTAAAGTTTTTGGTGAATCTGAACATGTTGCGCGCCTTCCTCTGCAGTCGGCAAACAACGCCCGCCGCTGCCATATTCCAATTCCAGCAGATAAGCTCGCACTGCAGCTGCTGCAGATCATCCCGCAGTGATACCAAATTCTGTATAGCAAAAGTCAAATTATATATTCATTGTATGATGATATATACGCCTATAAGCTGTTATACTTGCCAGCGCAACCGTAGCATCGATGGAGCCAATCTCTGTGCCTTTAATGATCACCAATGAGACAGTTTTCTCCATCATTTTCCTCTGCTCCGTCACGAATGCGACGGTTTTCGTCTTTAAAGACTCGGCTGCCGTGTAGTCAACGTTGCCCTTTAGCTCAGCCACGCACAGTTCGAGGCCGTTGTGCTGGTAAATTGGTAACAAATTCAAATTGAAAATCACGCGGCTTTGTCATATTTAACCTTACCTTTTGCGTTTCAAGCTCAAACTGCGGCGTCATACTCTTGCCCAGTATGAAGAGCGCATTGATTAGGACGCCCACTAGCATTCCGTACTCCAGAGACCAGAACAAACAGCAAATCACTGTGAACACAAAAGGCACCATGTCGCGTTCTGTGTGGTGGCAAAGAAGGAAATTAGGATTTACTTATGAATTTCGGCTAAAACTATGCCAGACATCTATAGACTTGCTAATGTATCATCTAAACCACAAAGCATTTAACATGTTTCGAGAGCTACCCATTGAAAATATATATTTTTGAACAGGACGACAGCCTATGTTAATATCCCATCGTCCAAAAACTTGCCTACCAGAAGCACGATTAATTTATCATGTTGAGTTACTACCCCTGCCCTGTCTACTTACTCTTCGCACGCCAGATCTCGGCTATTGTATCGTACTCAACCATAAACAACATGGCTGAGATGATGATGGCTGCCAGCGTGGCTTTAGGTATGTAGGCAAAGACTTGGGTCAGAAAGGCGAGTGTCAAGAGTATTAGAATACCCGTAAAGGCGCCGCCTAGTGGGGTTTTGACACCACTCGCATTGTTGATTGCCGAACGGCCAAAGGATCCCGTTATGGGCATCGATGAGAAGAAGCTGCTGAAAAGATTGCAGAAACCCAAGGCTATCATTTCCTGTGAAGCATCCACAGTCTTGCCCTTAGCTGCAAATATATAAATTTATATAATAATCACAATTTATATAATATATTGTTGTTCCTACGTACAGAATGCTTTGGCAATGGAGACCACCTCCAGTATGCAGAGAAACGGTATTGTGCCCACGGCGCTGCCCAAGTTGGAGATCATCTCGCTGAAGTTAATAATTTGTCCGTTTTCGTCTACTGTTTTGAATGGCGGTGCACGAAAAGGCGGTAAGCCCGGCAAGATTTGCTCGCTGATGCGAAACGGCATCTCCTCGCGGTCCAGACTCATCAGATAGCAGAGCAGAATGCCAATGACAACGGCCAAGACGTTGCGACAGAGCGATAGATATTTGAGCAGAGAATGGCAGCCGCAACACTTAAAATCCTTGAGTTTCTGTTGGTATTTAAACAGAAATTATTAGAATTACAATTAGCTAGGATCCATGCGTAATCCCGCATTTACTCTCATGAACAGCAGCAGGATTAGTGTACAGCAGCCGAGCAGCGCATCATTGAGTCGCGTCTCTTGAATATGGCCAAAGAAGTTAATCCACGACTTGAGAAACTCATTGGATTTGCTTTGTATACCAAAGAGATTGTTGATCTGACCGCTGCCCACAGTTAGGGCGGCTGCCAAAGTAAAGCCCGCTATCACAGGCGCCGAAATGAAACGCACCAGAACGCCGAGATTCAGAAAGCCCAGCACCAAAACAATGCAGCCCGTTAGAAAGCATATAAGGACGGCATTGTCTGGATTGCCGGCAACATGTGGATAGACCATCATGGATATTATGGCAGTGGGACCTATTAATTGAAACAACTATTGATTAGCATACTAATAGTAGAGAGTGTAGAGAGTAAATTGGCTAACCGAATTTTAGCTATGCCGATCATACTCACCCACAGTAATGTCCTTGCAGGTGCCGAAGATGATGTAGAGAAAGCAGCCCATAAATGACGAGTATAGACCATAGACCGGGGGTAGTCCGGCGACGGCGCCATAGGCGATTCCCTGCGTCACAGCCGTTAGGCCGACGGTCATGCCCGCCACGAAGTCGACAATGAGCATCTTCAGGGTATATTCGGGCAGCCAAGTGAAAATGGGTAGTTTGCGCTTGATCGCATTTATGCTGCAACAGCTTTTCGACTTTTCGCGTATGGCGTTGCATACGTTGGGCAGGTGCTCGTGATAGAGCTCATCTGGATAGTAGAAAGAGAGAGCGAGAGAGAGAGAGAGAGAGAGAAGGCATTGAGGGAGTAGTACTTGAATTTTGATTAAAAGCCGAAATGATTTTCGCTTCGCCTTCTTATCTAGTTGACAATGCTTTAATATTATTTATTGAATTTCACCTTAATCGATCTGAAGTGGGCTACAACATGTTCAGTTCAGTTCTACCTTTTAGCTGTCTGACACAAATTAAAGATCCTCAATGCTAGATTGAGATTTGTCGTATATCAAAAACAGTTTCTACGAAGTATTAGTAAAATTCCATTGACAGATTATTGATGTTATTTAGGGTCTTAAACGATTTGATAATGTTGTGGGCGCTATCAATACGTGAGGAAATGAGTAATATATTTTAAACGTTTTGCATCGGAACAATGATCCCATTATCTAAAAGAATTACTTGACTATTGTAAATGACAGTAATGTATTTACTGTTAAGAATCTCAGTGCCCTTTCAATTAATATATATTATTTCAGATTCATTACGATAGGATCTTTTTAGATATAGGAAATACTGTTCTAGATTTATTGACTTTATAATGTTCTTGCTGTGGAGCCTAAGTCGGAAAATTTGTTATATAGCTCATTTCTTAGCTCGAGTTATATTGAACATGATCGAATCGGTCAGAAATCATAGTTTGTTTGTTTCATAGTTTGTCCTACTAAATCTACTTTATATCTTCATCATGAGTGTACACACATACTAAATAATACTATCCAGAATTCGCGCTTAAAATCTAACAAGCATTAGCTTTCCACACTTTCGACGGTGAGAATATTTTGTAGTTGTCATTCTTTTCATATTGGTGGACCTTAAATCAGGCATATAGCTGTTTTTCAATTAATATATATATTTTTTTAGTTAACAATAACATCGATAAATCGGTCTGAAATTAATTTAAGTTTTCAAGTATGCGAGTCCTCGAAAATTTTTAATATAGATTCACAGATATTAAACATTACACTTTAGGAATACCTAAAACTCACTCTTCAAATCGAGAAAAAAAACATTTGCTTAACACTTCCTTTTTGGGTATTCCCATTTCCGACTTTTTTTTTTATTAACTTCATGGTTTTTATGAATGTTTCCGCTGGGAATTTGACGTATTTTAATTACTTTTGAAGAGCTTCTCCTCTTATTGATATTTTTTGAGTCCCACATCATTGAACTATATATCAATAATTGTTATTTGTATTAAACTCATAATATTTGCATTATCATTTAGCATCTTTTCCCGTTTTAGAAAGCTGTCTAATTTAGAGTTGATTTTAATTGAGTTTCTATTTTGCACTCTAATATAACATATATAGCTCTGATCACTTATCAATTATTGGAACGTACCGTCATAGTCACACATATTTGTGATTTCCACAGATATATATATATTTACGCGTTTCTCTCGTCGGGTACTTCACACTAAGTGGATTTTTTATTAGAAACTTTTCGACAAGTTGTTAAAAGGAAAGCACGTGCCTTCCGATTTATGGATTCTGAAGTGGAAGATTGCGGAGGAATTGCTTTGCGATGTTGTCTCTGGCAGTGCAGAGCGACGAATGCTCGACTAGGTATCATTGCCTCCGTATATAGGTCTATTGTGCCCACGCCTACGATTTCTATCTCTTTTAGTATTTTATTTTTTAAGTTTTGGTTATCTCAATTTTAAATGTTGGCTTCAAGCGATTGAAATCAGTTAACGCCGGCTATACATAATGTATATGACAGCGGGTTGATATTTCACATGGATATGGGCAGAAGAAGGGAAGGTAGAGCGTGACTTTGATTGACAGGTCAGAACTGTTATCGATCCTAGTACCGAAGTTCAAATACCCTGGCAGGCAGACTGCAGCCTTGCGATGTACGTGAACTATATCATTATCAAAACATATTAAAAAACAATAAATATGCTAGGCACGTTGCAGTCGGGCCTAACAGCCTGTCTAATTTTTTAAACCAAACATGACATGATCCCATTCAATCTATAGAGAAAACAAGACATTCACTTATAGGCTTACCTTAAGTGTGTAAAACTGTATAAGTATACAAAATATTGGGGACTTCATTTAAGATCCTATCTGTCTCAACACATAAAACTAATTTAATTCCTTATCTCTTTCTCAACAGGTGACTACAATGAAGGATTCTGTACAGATTCCCATTGCCGTGTTGAAGGCTGGCGAAACACGCGCCGTCAATCCCGACGTTGAGTTCTACGAATCGAAGGTGACGTTTAAGCTAATTAAGGGCAGCGGACCCGTCTATATACACGGCCAGAACATCAAGGATGATGTTGAGGTCGTCGATATGGAGGAGGAAGACGATGAGGATGATGGCGAGGACGATGAGATTGAGCATCCAAAGAAGCGTGCCAAAATCGAACCAAATGCCGATGGCAAAAATGCCAAGAACCCGAAGAAGAAGTAAATCACATGGCATAAAAGAAGCGGAAGAAGGATGTCTCTAAGCTAAATCTGTAGATTTTAAACGTGTTTTAGGCCCTATAAACAATACAATTACAATGCATAACATAACATAAAATAACAACATACGATACGATATGTAAAACTTGCAACATATATATTACAACCTACTATTTAGTTCCTTTCTCTGAGATTCTTGAAATCTGCAGCAACATTCAATTCACACACTAAAGAACTATAAATACTGAAGATGTATACAGACGACTAACACCTATGCAATAAGCCAAGTTATGTAAACAGCAAACAGCGAACTCCAGCGACAAATGAGCGCCAATTGAAGCACATATATTTGTATATAAGTACTTTACAAAACGATTATAACTTCAATCCCAGCTGTTCTCGATTTTTATACATCAGAAACAACAAAAAATAAACACAAACTTATAAAAAACTAAACTAAAGAATGTTTTTACTAAAATTGTAGTCAGCGCCATCTAGCGGCCACTCTGTGCGATTTAAGAGTAAATTTATAGATCGTCAACAAGAGATCGGTTAAGAAAAACCCTAAGTGCTCTTCATGAGACATCATATCACATAGGTACACGCGCCATCTAGCGTTTAGTTTATGCAGAAATTGTACTTATGCCTTCCACAGTTCACTAAATAGGAATTTTAGTTCAACTTTAATATGTAGATCACAGAAAAAATTAAGACTGGTATTGCTGTGCCCAATTTATCATTTCAAAATACCGTTACTACAAATTTAATGATATACAATAATTTATATTTGCAATGTTCTAGTTTTCTAAGTGAACCGCATTCATACGAACTTGCGCATCTGAATTCTGATCTAGAATACAAATAGATATGCTTTAGGGTATCGCGACCAGGTTAAATGAAAAAATCGGCTTACAATTTACAAAGTTAACATTTCCTTTAATGATTTCACTTTGTTGATTTTCTTAGCGGTACAGACGAAAAGTTCCGGATGTAGATAATTGAATGCTTTTGAAAAATGTTCTGAGCTATTCTAATTTCATTTTCAAAATATCTTCAGCTAGGATTAGGCGTTGCAGTTGCAGTTGCAGTTGCTGTGCCCGGCAAGGCTGCCATTAATCGCGGCAAGGCATCGCCTTGATTCGCTCAAAGGCTGCCTTCTCCAGTGCCTCGCGGTGCTTGGGGTCGGCGACCTGAATCAGTTCGTACATGCGCTGGCGCACATTCTTGCCAAACAGGGAGGCGATGCCGTGCTCGGTGACCAAATAGTGGACATGAGCACGAGAGGTAACAACGCCAGCTCCTAGGGGATTACGAAAAGGAGAAAATGGCATTAGCAAGGGAATCAATGTATTTCAGATGTAACTTTACCTGACTTCAGAATAGGCACAATCTTGCTCTCTCCTTTGTTGGTTGTCGACGGCATGGCTATAATTGGCACACCCAGGCCATCCACGGCTTCTGCTGCTCCGCGAATAAAGTCCACTTGACCGCCGAAGCCGGAGTAGAAGCGTGTGCCAATCGAGTCCGAGCACACCTGACCAGTCAGGTCCACCTCGATGCAGCTGTTAATGGCCGTCATACGGGGCTGCAGCTTGACAATGCTCGTGTTGTTCACATAATCAATGGCCAACATTTCTGTAAAGGATTACTGCCGATTAGAGTTGAGTCCAATTAGCGAAAAGGAGTTTGGGACTTTACCGATAAAGGGATTATTGTTGACAAAGTCATAGAGGGGCTGATCGCCGATCAGGAAGGAGCCAACGATGCGGCCCTTGTGCATAGTCTTTCTGCTGTTGGTCACGCAACCTTTCTTGACCAGTTCGACGACGCCGTTGGCGAACATCTCCGAGTGGATGCCCAGATCCTTGTGATTGTGCAATGAGTTCAGCACAGCATCCGGAATGTTGCCAATGCCCATCTGGAGTGTGGCGCCATCCTTCACCAGGTTCTCGGCAATCAATTTGCCAATCTTCTTCTCCACCTCCGACAGCTCGCCGGTGCCATGCTGGGGCAGTTTGTCATCCACCTGAATGGCGTAATCGAAGTGCGACTTGTGGATGATGGAGTCGCCAAAGGTCCGCGGCATATTGGGATTGATTTGAGCTGCAAGCAGAGCAGACAATGTACATATCTATATGAGTGGCATATCTTAACTGGCTGCCTTACCAACAATCAACTTGGAATGCAGCAACGCAGTGCGAACGCAGTCGACGCTGGTGCCCAGCGAGCAGAAGCCATGGTTATCTGGCGGCGACACGTGTATAAAGGCCACATCGGGCTTCACCAGTCCCTTGGTGAAGAGTTTAGGAATCTCATGCAAAAAGATATGCATATTATCGCCACGCCCCTCGGCAACAGCCTTGCGCACATTGCCGCCCATGAAGAAGGAGTTCGAACGGAAGATGCCTTCGTACTCGGGCTTGCAGTACTCGGCCGGACCCTCCGTGTGCATGTGGCAGACCGTCACGTTCTCCAATTTGTTACACTTGCCATGCTGGGACATTGCATTGAGCAACGCCACGGGCGTGGCAGCGGCACCCTGAGCAAAGACTGTGTTACCTGTAAAACAAATTTATTCCATTAGAATAGAATACAACAATTGATCGATGATTGAAGTCTTGAAAGCCTTAAATCATAATAGAAAATAATATCTCATATAACAGAAAACTTTATCAAAATTTATGATTTATTGACTCATCACTAACTATATTAGAGTTTATATGAAAGCCTTTTTATTCATTACAGCTGATTGAATGATTGATGATCGATGCATAGTCTCAATCATATGGTCAAGAAAACACTATTTGTATTTTTAGTTCAACTTAGCGAGTACACACTGTACTTGATACGACTAGTTGGCCTTGCTAATCGTCCAAACGATCAACGAACTTATAGTATATGCACACATACACACAAATTTACATATATATGTATATGTATGTGTGTGGCTGTAGGCATGCCAATTTTCTATTTATATGGCGCCCTACGAATGCAAAATTCTGTCAAGATGCTTCGCTTCCTTAATTTTGATATTCTATGAAAATAAAATTGAGTTAGTGTGTGTGTGTGAATGTGCGATACATGCGTGCATACATCTATTCAAATATACATTTAGATAAACTACAAGTTCTTGATAAGATTAACAAACACTATTAATATTTAATAAGCTGTTTATGTTTGTTTTCCCATTACTCAAGCTTATCGAATGACCCCCCCTTACGCATGTCATACAATCGCATACATAACAGCTGCGTACCTGCCTCAAAATGTTATCGAACAGAACAAAGCCGCCAAACGCCAAAAAACAAAAAATATATAATTCAAAAAGACAACAAAAACAACAACAACAGCAGCAGAAGAGAAACTTTTCCAAATGATATGACGTAGTTGACTTGGCTCTGCGCGTGCTGTGCAAATTGATCTAAATTTAGAACGCCAGTGCTAACCAATGTTAGATCGCAAATGGGAGAAGAAGCAGATAAGACAGTTGAAGTGCGAGCTAAAAAACATTAGCTTAAAACGTAAATAAACTGTACATTTTTGCAGTGGGCGTGGCAGCTGGAATAACTAGTTTCATTATGATTGATAAAGGTTTTCTTCTTCTGCTCTTCTTGCTGCTCTTGCGCAACTTGTCGATTGAAATTAATTGAATCAAAGCTAAATTAGTATGAACAATTTGGCAATTTATTTCGTATTGGGAGCTGTGTGTTATCACAGCTATGGCACCGCCCACATGGAAGCAGCCAATAAAATGCTAATGCTAATGCGAATGTGAACTTCTGATGTTGTTGCATAATGTCCGACATGCATGAGTACATTATAGCGGTTTCAGTTTATATATTTATTAATATTCCTCTTATCAGCACAGCTGTTAACTGCCAGCCCAGACGCGCGACTGTGTTACGTATATGCTCAAGGCTGTATGTGTGCGCTTCTTTTGTGTGCGTGTGTGTGTGTGCCTCTCTAAGTTGAGCTTTTCTCGTACAGAGCGGAAGAACAGCTGGACAGAGTACAAAGTACAATAATGTTCAACACTGTTTTCTTAGAACGGAGAGAACAAAATAAGAACAACAAAAACAACTGCAACTTCTATCTGCTGATCTACAGTGGAATTATGCATACATTATGTATAGATTAGAATAGTGGATTTTGCATACGTGGGGGTTGGTCATAAATAACTGATATGTAGGACTAATCACGGTCAATTGATTTCTATACGGCCGCTGCTAGTGAGCACCCTGTAATTGGTCACTTAATATGTTTATGTACTTAGGCACGCACACACACTCATACAAACAAATATGTAAATAGTTTAGATTTACAAACGCAACACAAACAAGCCCAAGCCCAAGCACACACATACACACACTCACATACACACATATTTATAATAAAATTTGCATGTGCTAGTGACAACCCCCGTGGCCCTTTGGCTGTTCGCATTTTCATTCTGTTTTTTGTCTTTCTAAGCAGCACTATTCTGCCGGTGGGGGGAAGGAGACAGCAATCACGGTAGTTGCTAGCGTATTACATAACACTGTCGATTTTGGCACTCCGTTATGCGCTAGCACTGAGAATTGGTCATTATGTGCGACAGCAGCCCACAGCCTAATTCGCTAGCCGACTTACCAGACTTGACGCAGGCCACAGCTTCCTCGGGCGACACAATTGGCGGCTCGCGTGGCAGCGGATGCGACAGCTCATTCACATAAGTGAAGTAGTTGTTGTGCGTGCCTCCGGCGGCGTTCGCAGTGGATATGGACAGCAGTTTTTTTATTTGACGCACATTTCGAGTCAGTTGTTTGCTCATGATTGCACAGATTTAATTACAAGCAATTACAGCACAGTAGAGAATGCAGCCCTTTCCTTAAGGTAGTGATTGGAAATTTAGTTTACACTGCTCGCCCAGAACAATTCCTATTGTGTCTTGCCGCTCCAGCGATGCGATTACAACTAGCCTCGAGCGCAAGCTTTACCACACCGCAAAAGCTTTCCGACAGTGGACTATTAAAGTTGTTTCCTACATTGGGTTGCAATTTTAAATTTGAGTTTTTAAAGTACTATCTTCATTTCTGATTATGTTACAAGAACTTGAATTCTAAATAAATTACAGTATTGTTAAAATGAATGTTAATTCATTTTGTTTTTGGATTATCTGACAAACGAAATGATTTGTATGTCAATTTATGACGTTGTACAACACTGAAATGTGAATGGCATTTGCTTAAAAACGCGCCAAAATTCAAAACGTCTATAGAATTTGATAACAAACTCTGCCTATGACATAAAAAATTATAAATTTAAAAAAAAATTTTAACTCGAATATGAATTTCTGTGCCTTTCTTTTATTTTAGAAATATATAAATTTTAAAAATAAATATAAATATGATAATTGATGGTCAGTAAATTTTTATTAACGTAGGTGTAAAAAAATTTGTTGTTTATTATCTAGCTTTAATTTGTTTTTTTTTTTGTTGCTTTTGTTCTGTTTATTTAACATAAATATGTTAAGCAAATAAAATGAAATTAATATAAAATGACGTGTTTGCATTTAATTAGCGTTTATTTTATTTTATTATATTATATTATAATCCTAATAGATAAAAGCGCCTCTTGGACTAACAATTAAAATTAACAAATTATGCACATAAATTTAATACTTATCGATTATTTTATATATTAAGAGAACTTATTTGAAAAGTAAAAACTATACAACAAAGTTGGAACTATTTACATGCTTTATATTCGTATCTAAAAAATATGTATTCAAGTTTATATATTTATATTCTGTATATAGATTTCTGCGTATTGTGTTCATATATGACTAGCTAATGCATTATGGTTTCTTTAGTTTAATTCATCTCTAAATTTGACTTCGGCACATTTCGGGGGATATACATATCTATATGTATATAGTATATATATTTAGTAGGATCTCATGCAAGTTATATATATAATATATAGGAATATACGAAATGATGTTTGTGTTTTAGCCGTCTTTATTTAATTTTGGACGGACCCTAAATAAAAAACAAGTAAAGAGTACTCTAGTCGGTTCGACTCGACTTGCAAATACTCTGAACTGTAAAAAAACACGGCACAATTAAAATTTCAATAGATTTTTGCTTGCTTGCCTATACAAAATCTGACTAGAATATATATATATATATATATATATATATATATATATATATATATATATATATATATATATATATATATATATATATATATATATGAATTGTGCTGCACTGAATTTTGTTTTGCATTCGTATAAAAATTTCGAATATATGCGAATTATTTGCGTTGATTGCGATTTCGAGTAGTTTTTAAAGTTCTTTGATCTTTCTTTCATCTGGGGTTTCTCGTTTATATATGGTATAAGAGTTAGCGCTACTTAAAATGAATTACTACATAACTATAAGCTAGTTTGCTATGATTAGAATCTTTGTTTTCTGGTTTTTGCTTTTTTTTTTTTTTTTTGGTGATCTGTAGCTTTATCTTGTTGGCAACGTCATGTTGAGGCAGAGATCGTGATCGCGTAAATCACCCCAACCGCCGTTGCCTTTGCGTAGTTTTGATTTCTTGATTAAGCTGGGCACGGTCATCATCAGCGAACGCGGGAAGAGCTGATGGGAGTTGCGTGCAATGCGCAGGACATGCTGCACCTTGGAAATCACCTGATTGGACTCGCAGTTCTTATTCTTGTGATGAACGCCACTGGAATTAAGAGTTCATATAGTTCATATCATACGCAATCTCTCTTTCTCCCACTTCATACATACCACTCGCCAATGTGAAAGACTCTCGGCCCTTTGACAATCATTGCATGCAACTTGCGCTGCAGGCACTGCTGCGACACATGCTGCAGCGACCAATCCCAGTTGTAGTCGTCGTAGCTGCAGAAGTGCCGAGCGCAGCGTCTAATGCTCGTCCAAGTGGTACGATTGAAGGCGAAGCCCATGTTGTGCTTGCTGCTGATCCAGGGCATGGACTCCACCTAGGGAGAGGGAATGAGTGAAAATGAAACGGGCATTAGTGCCAGCGACAGCAATTCAACTCATCTCACAGCGAACAGTGGAGCAAAAAAAATTTAGTATACATGCAAATTTTTATATACATACATAACAAATATATGAAGCAATTGTAAACAATATACAAATATTCATTTTTTTTTTTATAACTGAACACAATAATTTAATTATATATATTTTCCTGCTAAGCAGCCCCAATACACAGTGCATGAAGATCAGCATTGCCAGACTTGTAATGCTTGCGATGAATGCATGGTGCACGAGGCCATCTCTAATAACTGTTATTGTTATTAATGAGTAACCTGCAGTTTGCATATATTTTGCATAAACGATTAACGATATACATATGTAACATTTACTACCTTGCGATAGTCTTGGACGATGCTGCGCCTATCGAGCTTGGCGACGCGTACGCGGGCGCGCAACTGTGTACGTGTGGGTATATGTGTGCGTTTGAATGTGTTGGTAGAATTTAACGGCATGCCACAAGATACGCAGAAACACACGGTGAATGACAGAGAAGAGAGAGAAAGAGACAGAGAGAGAGGCAAGCACACATACACAGAATAACAACAGTAAGAGAAACAACAAAGATAAGTATAAACAAAATTAAGAATAACTGTAACATGCATTTGGTAGAGTATTAAGTTGATTAACATGCCAAACCTTAAAAAATAAGTGCTCTCTATAATAAGCAATGATTGAAGGTGCTGAATTCGCATTGAATTCAAAATAAAGTTTATATTGTAGATATTAATCGTATATTTTTTTTATCGAAGATGGTGCTACCTTCTGATAGACGGAATACAATGACGGCAGTACATGATAATTCCAAGTTTGTGCACCATTCTTATTGCTATTATCATTGTTATTATTATTATTATTAGTGTTGGATGTGGCGGTGACAGTGTTCATGTGGCTAGTTTTTTTATTGTTCATCATTTTGTTGCTATTCTTATTATTATTATTATTATTATTAGTATTGTGATTGCTATCAACGTCTGAGGTGTCGCCCACATAGACCTTGGCGTTCTTTAATGAAGTGCTGGATGATAGCGCTGATGAGGACGCAGTTAATTGCTGTGAATTTCTATTATTATTATTATTATTATTATTGTTATTGTTGTTATTATTGTAATTGTTCCTATTTGATCCTAATAGACTGTTTGACGAGATCAGCGAGGAAGCATACGATTTTTTGTTAGTCTGCATCAAGTAGAGAAGAACGCAGAGAGATAAGATGATATTTAGATACGATTATGAATTGCAAATGTGGGTGTAAATGTGTATATATATGTGTGTGTGTGTGGGTGTGTTTTAGAAAACTTTATAGATAGAAGTTAACATACATATGTACAACAATACATATTTAGAGCCAAATGAGTGACATTGAGATGTACTTATGTATGTATGTAAACAGCTATGTATGTATGTATGTATGTGTGGGTGTTGCAAAATATACAATAGCAGCATAATACTAGGACAACTTGTTCAGTTATATATATATAATTTTTATATTTCTAATATTAGTTAGACTTTTACAAAAAATCATACAGCTGCTATTACATATGTCGCACATTTGTGTGTGTGTGTGTGAAGTACAGTGAAAGCTCTACAAACGAACAGTTTTAGTCGAGTAGCTAATAACTTATATAAATAAAGATATTAATATATATAATATATATTAATATATATATATATAAAGTAAATCTAAAATTAAACATTTCTACTTTTTATGTTCGCTCCAACGAGCTTTCACTGTAGTCGACTTATATATATGTCTATATCTATTACCCTACTGCTTGACATGGTGTGTACATTATATGTTTAAACAGTTGTATTAGTTAATAACAATTATATTGGCATAAGCGTGGATATTTGCTTTTTTGTTTTTGTTAAGAAACAAAAAGTAAATAAATGAAATTGAAATGTTTCATATTGAAGCAATATTTGTTTTTGATTTTGTTTTTGTTGTTGTTTTTGTTTTGGTGGTTGCTGAGCGACTAAGCGACTAACGACAATTTCGTAGCCAAGGCAAAGAAGCACAGACAGAGAGAGAGAGAGAGATGTGAGGCATTATGATGCACTGGGTCGGCTCTCACCTTGCTGTGGTACGTATAGTAGTTGAATGTCTTTAGATAAGTGCCCAGTGAAAGAATATTGCATTGCGGGCACAAGTCTTTGGTGCGCTGCTGCATCATGGCCAGCAAGTAGAGAAAGTCCTCAGCCACATAGTGATCCTCCTCCAGGAATAGAACGAGACCTGCCCACAAAATATAGTTCAATGAAAAATTACATTAAGTTAACATTTTGGCCACGGCTAACCGGTGTGATAGCGCGTCACTTCCAGCTCGTTGAACACTCGATTCGCCTTCCACCACCAATGATGCTTCGTCTGCGTGAACTTGGCCTCACGATAGTGGCCATAGAGATCGGGATATAGTGCATTGTTGCAATTGCTGATCAGAGCTCTGGAAAGGCGAATGGCAAATTATGAAAGGAATTCCTTTGGAGTTGGCAGGCTGCACTCACTGCTCCTTCTTGATGTTCCTGGGGCAGTCGTTGGGATCGACGCCTGGAAATTCGTGTGGATGCGTTTGTATGGAGTACGGATAGAAGATCTGCAGCACCTTGCAGAAATCGATTTGCTGCACCAGATCATTGATGTCGTCATCGTAGAAATCGTGCGAGAAGATCAGCAAAGTTTTTGAGATGTCGCGCGCCTGCGCCAGGCTCACAATTAAATGGCGCAGGTAATTGATGCGCGTATGCACCTGGAATTTAGAATGTTGCACGCATTACTAAATATCGATAAATTAGCAATTGATCAGGCGGTCATACGCACCTGCACGACAATTATCACAGAATCGTTTTGCAGCGGTCCGAATGTCTCCTCATTTAGCACCAGCTGCATTTCGTTGTATCTCACTATTTGACGCTTGATCTCCGTATTGTTCGGCGGCCGATAGACCTCAAAGCTGATTGTTGTTGCCGCTCCAGTGCCCGAGCCGCTCAACGCAGACCCGCTGCTATTTAGCTGGAGACCTGTAAAAAGTGAGAGAGAGAGAGAGAGAGAAAGTGTTTAATATAATTATTGATATATGAGTGAAATGTTAGTCTCTTAAGTCTAATCAATCAATCAATCAATTTCTCAGTCAATCATACAAATCTTTTTGGCAATAGGTTTATAAACAATCTTCAGTCAGTCATCACGTCATCTGCTGATCAATCAAACAGTCAATCAGTCAATAAACTGCTAAATTACAGTTCTGGCACATTGCTTCAATCATTCAGCCTGCTTAGCTGTCATCAATCAAACATTTAATCAAATATTGCATATTAGCCAATTCCAGTCAATCAGTCAGTTTAGCAACCATTAATCAACCAGTCGAACAGCTTGTTAGATAGTGAATCAATCACTCAATCATTTTCTCTTTCCATCAAGTTCATCGTTTTCAATTAAACAGTCAATCAAATGCTGTTCATCAATCAAACAATTATTCTGGTAGTTATTTACTCTTTCTTACTGACTCTTATTCTTTCTATTGTCCATCAATCAATCAGTCAGCGACTCACTAATAAACTCAGTCAATCATTAGGTCAATCAATCACTGCATTGCTGCTGCTCTCCATCACTCTTGAGCTTCTGCTCTATTACCATTTAAACTATAACTGAACTGTTGCCACTTTCAGCTCTCTTCAATCAGTAAGTCAGTCAATCAATCAATCAATCATTTCAGTTACTCACCTGCAACCGGCACACTATGATTGCGCGTATGTGGAGTCAGATATTTGTGCAACGTGGCCGGAACCATTGACATTATGGCATCCACGGAGTCGTTGGTAACCGATTCGCTGAGCATCGCATCGCGGCTGTCCACTGGGCACAGTACAACAATCAATTATAATTCAATTGCAAATGCAATTACTAACGGTACTCACGGTAGTTAAAATTGTGATACTGCAACAGACCGAAGATGCACAGAGCCAAGATGAAGATGCTGCGCATATAAAAATTGTTGCGTTTGCGCCCCATCGCCCCCGTATTGGGCAGGGGTATCAGTACACGACCTACAAGCAGATCAAAAGAGAGTTAAAAAGAAACAGAGTGTGTGTGAGCAAGAGAGAGAAAGAGCGAATACAGAAGCAACGAAGAATTGAGCGCCACATTGGGGGAATTACCTCTCATTTTTGACATATTCCTTACTCAACCAACGGCTGAATGGCTAGCAAATGCCTACTGGGCTAGCCCTTTTATAGCGCCATCTGAAAGACAGAATTGAGAGGTAGAAATGTCATATAAATATACGGAAGAGTGTACAGTAAAACATCGCTTGGATGAAAATTGAGCAAAAATATGATTTTCGTTCAAAGGAGTACACACTGTATAAACAAATAATTTGAAGAGTTTTGAAATTGGTTTTTTTGTGTAATATCTTATCAAACTACAAAACTTACATGATAGACCCAAGGAAAATTAGTTTTTCCCAATTTCTGGAACTTTTATCAATTCAAGAGTAGAAAGACTGTCAGATATCTGGGTCTCTCTGATAAAACATTTTATTTCACAGATTTTCTCTGCTTGTAGATTTCACACATTTTATGTGAAGCCCAATTCACGCCTACGAATTTACAGTTATAGAATTTAGATCACAATTTATATTTGAGAAATATATAAAGTTTCTATATTACACTCGAATATTGCTGGCTTCAACTTTTTAGCATCTTACAGAGATGAATGATATTCTATTGGGTTATTGAAGACTAAATAGAAAAAGCATTAAATTTTCCTATTGTTTAGCTTGTCTTTGCAAAGCCGACCTTCTGGTCTATAAAAATGATCCAAGCTGGGGCTAAAGGGTCTGTTGAACGAAGGATCAACAGATTTATCCTACGTAGAATTTTCTATTAAAAGTTCTTTAAAGACAATGGAAAGTTGATATTATATCTAGATATTTACATACATATATCATACGCATATCGTTAGTAAGCTGGAAATTTTACTACAATTTCTGGAATGCATATAACGACCTCATGCTGCATTCTGTGCATCGACTAAATAATTAAAAATTGCAGTCGTAAAATGCAAATATGCACACAAAGCCAAATCTGACTATATAGTCAGTTGTTAGAGGGAGAAAGAGAGAGAGAGAGAGGTAAAGAGCTAGAGCCACTTGTTCAATCCTCGCCCAATTTGAGCTGACGATAAGTTCGTGTCGAGAAGTAAGAGAGAGAGTGTGTGAGAGAGAGAGAGAGAGAATGGCCTCCTAGCGACACGTAGTCACTGCCCATGTTGTCATTAGGCACCAAGCAATAGCCGAACGACCCACCCGAACCACCCGACCCAAACGACACAACCGATCCATTGGCTGGCTTGTAATGTGGGCGATCGTGCGGCCTCGCGTCAATTGCCATAAAAATAGAAACACATTTTTGGCGAGCGCCTCGCGTGACAAAAAATAAAGAATATATATATGATATATACAAGATGTCTTAGCGGCAGTCAAATATATGCGAAAGGGAATGTTAATGCAGTCAATCTAAAGACATTTTCAAGATATATTCTAGAAAATCTATAAAGAAGGCAATGAAATTGACTTCGATTTATGATTATCGCTTAGAGAATTATAAACGATATTATAATGTAATGGAAATATATTTTATTCTAATGGAATGCAAGAGTTATCTAGAGCTGAAAAAATATAAGAAGTGGATTTTAGGGTCTAAGAGACGAGAAAATCTAAACTTGAGCGATTCGAAGCTTTAGTCTCTTTCCCAATCAGAGACGGTTTTAATAGGCGTGAGTAAATAATTTGAAGGAGAGGTATGAAGAAGAGAATATTTAAATTTGATATCTGTAGCAAATTAAGTTATTTATCGATTAGCCATGCCTCATAAAAGGCGTAGCTATATTTATTTATCTTTATATAGAGTATTATTACATTAGAATATCCATTACATAAATCAAATGAAAAGAGTTTATATTAAGAATTTGAAAAAAAAAAATCTATTGATAGAAATTACAAAAGAAGTGAGCAAATGCAGATTAAATTTAATATAGAATAGAATAGAATTTTTCTTCTAAGAAGACATTATATAGTATATATATATATGTATAAAATATATACATATTTTCTCTTTATTTTCTCCATTCCTAATTATATAGTATATAGCTAGCACGTACTCCTTTTTATCGTTTTCCTAGCTATACTCCTCTAGAATTGCTGTAGTTGAGTGGGAGGCCTATTACCTTTATCCAAATTTCTTACTTCCAATTGTCGCGCCCTTTTTGGCTATATCTGTAACTCTCCATCTTCATTTCTATCTATAGCTCATTAAGTAGAGCTCATTAAATGTCATTTGCTGAACAATAAAAAACGTAATTGATTGAAGCTCATGTTCTTAACGCCCCCTTTGGGCACGCCCCTTAAAATGTCATGGCAACACTTATACTTTTTGTTTTTGTTCTTCCCTCTGGGAATGACGAGCATTAAATTTATTTTCGGTTAATGAAATCAATCGAATTTCCATAAATAGTAAAAAAAGCAACAATAAACAAAAACAATTTTTTTTATATATTTTTTATTGTTTCCATTGAGGGGCGTCGCTGGATGACGCTTGAACTGGAGCTAAAGCCAAAGTGGAAATAGGTTTTACGTTTGACTTTGCATTTGAACTTTGGATATCGATTGAGGCGCAGAGATGAGTGCCATATAGATACCCTTTAATATGCATATATAAAAGTAAACTTTAAATATCCATTAAGAATTTACAGAGCCTAGAGTTAAAGAGTCATATTATAAATCTTCTAGACATCATGTATTTTTATTAGTAAATAGTAATATACCCTGTAATCATATATATATATATATATTTATAAATTATCGTTATGTATAAGCATGTAATTTAAGCAGTAGACATCGATTAAGGTTTCAGAAAGCTTAAAGTAGAAATTATAAAACTGCCAAATACTCTGTATTTTTATATGTAAATACTACAATATTCATAGTTGACGTTTAGTAAAAAACTTTACACATCGATTGAGCTAACAAAAAGTAATCTTATTTAATTAATTATAATTATTAAATAAAGTGCAACTGCAGGATACCCTTTAATTACAGTTTTGCTTGAATTGGGCAATTTGCTTGAGAATAAGAACAGTCGAAAATTTATAGCCTACAAAAAGGGGCAGAACAGCAAGGCAATAAGTTATTCTTCGTTTAAATCACGATTCATGAAATCTACGATTAAATATTCATTGTAAATATATAATTGGTAACGCGATTAAAGTGAATATATCTAAGATACAATCAACTGCTTTTGCAAGCAGATCAATGAAATCTCTAATCCCATTTATTCGGAAGAGGAAAATTTGAAAAAAATTAAACTTATATTTTTGCTTCTTTTTTCATGAATTTCTTTAAGTTTTGCTTTAAAGCTGTCATTGCCAATATTGAATATACCCGCTCTTGATAACTCACGAATACAGGGTAACTAAGTGCAATTGTACTCAACACAAAACGGACACTGCGGTCAAAAGAGAGACTGAGACAGAGAGTCAAACAGAGAGAGAGGGCAGTGGGGGGCTGGCAGCTGGCAGCTGGGGTAACTGTAGCAGATTTTCATATGCAGGTGAAACAGGTACACATGTTTGTATTTATTTACTGTTTGACGGCTGTTACGAAATCGAAGCGACATTCACAACACCAAAAAAAAGTTCGTATTTTGCTTTATTGCTGTTGTTTTGGCTTGAATTTATGTGTGTGCTAATTGATTGAGAATATGCGTTTGTTTGTTTGTTTTTGTGGAATTTCATCTTACCTTTGGCTAAATTTGCAAGTGCGCAATGTTTTCGTTTGTGGCTTCGCCTTTGCTGTTGGCGGCATCGTTGAATGTTGATCGATTTTTCAGTTGGCTTCCCAAGTCCAAGTCCAAGTTAATTCGCAGCGTAACGGCTGCTGCATTTCAATTGTTGCTGCCGTTTCGTTATTGCTGTTGCTGTTGCTGCTGCTATTGTTGTTGCAATTTGGAGCATTTTCGCACAAGTCACTCAATTAATTAATTACTTAAATTGGTTTTATTGCTCTTGTTGATGCGCGCCTTACGGCTGAGATTCGTGCAATTTCTACGCACACACTCACACACTCACACATATGTTGACCCGCACGAACACATCTGTGCATATCTTTGAAATCTAGACGGATTACGCTACATTTTATTAGCTGTTACGCATTTGATTAGAGCACATACGATTTATGTAAATTATGTATTCAACTTATGCTTTCTTTTTTTTTTTTTGCAATCAGCAATAAAAGTCACTTCTGCTTATCCGTCCGCAACACGCGAATGTATCTTTCGGTGCGCTCTCACGACGACTGAAAATCAAAGCAAAACAGCTGTGCTGTGTGTGCGCTCCTCAACACTTAGCAACGCATATAGGGTGACCATATTGATTGAATGTATGCGATGATTATACTATACAATATATACTTTTACAATACATATATATACAATACTACTTTTGGTTACAAATGGACAAACAACAAATATTGATAATATTAATAATTAAAATAAATATAAATACATATAAATATAATTACTAAACATGTATTTTACTCGTATGATTGTGTTGCCCGCTCAAACTGTTGTCTGTTAACATACAGCATATTGCCGACTCTAAATAATTTTGGATGCCTTGGAATTATTTTCAAATTATTTTTAGTAATATTTGTTAAACTTTATAATAATATTTTTTATTGAATTTGATCACATGAGAAAATTTAAAAGTGTGAACAGTTTTTGATGCTGGTCGAATCAATTAATCGCATGCAAATAATGTGCAACCCTACGGACATATATATATCGCAGTATCGATGCGATAAATCGATAGACACATTAGTTCACTTGGAGTTGGAATTGCAGCCTTGGTGTCGTCGTCGCTTTGCACCAAACCAACATTTTTTGTTACACATATTCCAAAAATAATACGAACGCGCGTGAATCATACGCGACGTCTCGGCTGACAAAAATCGAGTGTACATAGCATAAAATATACAAAAATATTCAGTTATTGAATATATATATATTTCTATTACCCGAATACGCATAAGCAAATAAAATATAAAATAAATATATATACGTGTATATATATTTTATAGTAAAGTTGTCGTCGTTGCAGTAATTCTCGTCTGTCTGCCCGCCCTGACTACGCTGCCTGTCTGCCCGTCTGCTCCGCCTGTTTGACTGTGCTACTAAATTTGTATTGAATAATTGTGTGAGTGTATTTAGCCAAAAATGTTTAGTTTTCTGAAGCGCGAGACCAAGAACCAGGAGGTGGTCGAAAATGTTATCGGCGAGCTGAAAAAAATATATCGCAGCAAACTGTTGCCGCTGGAAGAGCACTACCAGTTCCACGATTTCCATTCGCCCAAACTGGAAGATCCTGACTTCGATGCCAAACCTATGATATTGCTGGTCGGCCAATACTCAACGGGCAAGACGACCTTTATCCGTTATCTATTGGAGCGCGATTTCCCCGGCATACGCATCGGACCAGAACCGACAACGGATCGATTTATAGCCGTTATGTACGACGATAAGGAGGGCGTTATACCGGGCAATGCGCTCGTGGTTGATCCTAAGAAACAATTCCGCCCTCTGTCCAAGTATGGCAATGCATTTCTGAATCGTTTCCAGTGCTCCAGCGTATCATCGCCCGTCCTGAACGCCATCTCGATTGTGGACACGCCCGGCATTCTGTCAGGCGAGAAGCAGCGCATCGATCGTGGCTACGATTTTACCGGTGTTCTGGAATGGTTCGCAGAGCGTGTCGATCGCATTATATTGCTCTTCGATGCACACAAATTGGATATATCCGATGAGTTCCGGCGATCGATTGAGGCGCTGAAGGGGCACGACGACAAGATACGCATCATATTGAACAAAGCGGATATGATCGATCATCAGCAGCTGATGCGGGTCTACGGAGCGTTAATGTGGTCGCTCGGCAAAGTGCTGCAAACACCGGAGGTGGCGCGCGTTTACATTGGTAGCTTCTGGGATCAGCCGCTGCGCTTTGATGCGAATCGGCGGCTTTTCGAGGATGAGGAGCAGGATCTGTTCCGCGATCTGCAATCGCTGCCCCGAAATGCGGCGCTGCGCAAGCTCAACGATTTGATCAAGCGGGCGAGGCTGGCCAAGGTGCACGCGTTCATCATTGCGGAGTTGCGCAAGGACATGCCCTCGGTTTTTGGCAAGGACAGCAAAAAGAAAGATCTGATTAAGAATCTGGGACAGGTGTATGACAGAATACAGCGTGAGCACTCCATATCGCCGGGCGATTTCCCAGACATCAAGAAGATGCAAGAGGTACTGCAACACCAGGATTTCACGAAATTCCATTCGCTGAAACCGCATCTGCTGGACATTGTTGACAATATGTTGGCCAAGGATATAGCGCGCCTCATGGAGATGATACCACAGGAGGAAATGACACTTGTGCAGGAGCCAGTTGTCAAGGGTAAGTCCCATTCGAGTTCTATAATTTATGTGATAAATATTTAATTGTCTATAATTGTCTCTTGTTTCGAATCGTCCAGCAATTGAAGGTATTTAATCAGCCTAACCTTTGGTCACACTTGTCGCATGCATATTTAAACGATACTTGGGTATCGAGGCACGACCTGCATTGCACATTCACTTTTTTTTATGAATTCGCAATAATATTAGTTCGTGACCAATTGGTATGCGATAAGCCGCCTGATTCATTTGCTCCCAATAGGGGCAGAGAGATGGGTGCGCTGCTTTTGTTGATCGATTATCGATATATGCAAATAAGCGTACCAAATTTGGTATTTTCTGCCAACCTGCGCAAGGTTATTGAATCCTTTTTTGTAGTTTTCAGTTTTACAATTTATGTTTTTCATTTATATTTTACTTGAGCTTTCCATTATCTCTCTCAATTGTTTTATTTTGCCTCAATAATGAGGTGCGCACGCGTAAAGGCAGAAAAAAATCATAGCAAATCAAGTTGACCTAGTTAGCAAATAGTCATGCCAAATTGTGGAAAACAAGTTTTGTTGGTTACCACTCACACACACACAGGTACACGCAGGCACACACATATATACATACATATATATGTGTCTAATGGCTGCAGCAATTACAATTTAACTGTTTAGCAGCGCATGCAGGCTTAATGAAAGCTGCAGGAACTGTACTTGGGCATATCCACTCGCTTTCATAGTCTAAAGTCAAATATGTATGAATATCTATATATATGTATATATTGACTGATTGATTGATGATCGACACATAGCTCGATAAGCTGAAAAGTGAAGTTTTCAACAGAATTTGGAAAACTTATTCGAATGACATAAATGTAACATTTGTTTAATGAGAAAAGCTTATTGAAATAAAGTTTTTAATGCATACATGTAATTCATATAGAATATGTTCTATATTGATACGGATTACATACCACTGTACATATACAGCTTCCCCTTTTCGCACTTATGTAATCTGCCAAGCACAGAGCCAGGTACACCTCTATATAAATATATATAAATATAACATATATGTATATATAGTATTTGCTATGTAAACTGTGCGATAAGAGCGACTTTTGCTGATAAGCAACTGAAACTCTATGGCAGACGCATTTTTTTTTGGCAAAAATTCCAAAATATAGTTCAAGTAAATAGTAGATAGAGAGAGAAAGAGGGAGATAGAGATAGTTGATATTGTGCTACCACTCAAAGTCTAAGTGGACTTGTTCGTCTTCTCTTATATCCAGCTCAACTAGTATATGGTATTTGTGTTCTGATAAGCTTCTAGTTTGTACTTGGAAACGGGGCGTACAAGTAATGCTGCCTTTTTGGGGCGTGGTTCACTAGTGCTAGCTGAGCTTATGTATGTTATCAGACTTGTTCGCTCTTCGTCATGTCCGAGTGATAACAAAGTATCGAACCGCATTGTTTGCCATGATGTAAGCACTGGAAAAAAAATGTGAAAAAATAATGAGAAATACGTCAACGCATGAGTCATGGGATAATGAAAAAAAGAAGGGGCATTGAGAGTCGAGTGGAGCGCCCCTTCAAAGTGCTACAGTTCACACAAGTATATATACATACATATATATTAATTTATATATGTATATATATTTTACAGTCCAGCGCTTAGCTGATAGTTGGACACAGACGCATCCAGATTCGTCTGGCAACCAAGCATGACAATGGCCAACAGACTAAATGGATTCGAGTGAAAACTGAACTGTAATTGTGCCACGAGTGCATGATAGACGATGAGATACCCAGCGATAGCTACCAGCTAGAGCAAAGATCTAACTAGGGGGCAACCAGTGCCTGCAAGCATTGAGTATTAGTGACTGACCCGACTATTACATACCCTGTAGTATTGTTTGTCCTAACTTTACCCAACTTTGCTTTACTCTAAACCACTTGGATTGTATAATAAATTATTTTACTATGATTTACCCACCACTTCATAAGTAATTGCTCGACTAAAAGATACTCACCACGCAATACATGCTAACCTAAAGCTCAATAATTCGCTTCATTGAGTCATTTAGTCATTTGTTTTACTGTTGGCTTTAAATGTATTGTCATTACTCGAAGTACACTCAGAGAAAAAGTTAGAATTGTTTAATATATTTTTCAAGCATTTATAGTCCGCTGAAAGTATGATTTAAAACTTACTCAGAAGTTAGTTGATATAGAAATATATACTATTAAAGATAACTACATGCACATATAAGCTTTAATGATTACATCAATATTCCTTTTAACACCACTTTTCGCTGAGTGCATTTAAGCACAGTCGAACAAATGCATTAGTCTCTATAATGTATATAGCTTTAATATATATAATGTACGTATACAGGCAATTATAATTGTCGCTTCTATAACTATATTCCATGATTTCCTATGTGCGACCTCTGACCCGAACATTGTTAGTTTTACGCCCATTTGTTTGTCCGCCTCGACTTTGCTTCGGTTTCGAGTTAACTTAAGTTCAAGGTCTTCTGCTGTGTTGGATGTTGCCCCACTTTGGCACCTGTTCATTTTCTACCTAATAAATTGTTTATTACGAGAAATATTAATCTTGAATGCAAGTGGGCCAAGTCAACTAACGGATATTTCTGTTTGTTATGGCTATCTCGATTTTTATTTGTCGCGTTGCCAGAGGCTGCTCCCCAGATAGAGAACTAAGTAAATAGGCAGAGAGATAAAAATCAATGCTAACTCTTATCAAGATTAATGAATTTTCAGCCTCTAAATTTCACACTTGGTTACAAGGGAACAAAATGAAATTGCTTAGTCTAGCCGAATAGTTGACACACTTCTACTTCCACTTTAATTATACTTGTTTGGATTGTTGTATTTGTGAGCTTATTAATATATATTATTATTAAAATGCGTCTTTAAATAGTAATGCCTCCGTATTTGTAGAGTATTAGTAAGCTTATTATTATATACTATTTTTAATAATACATATTGAATCATTTCGTCAGTATTAATTAATTACATATTGAATCATTAAATAATAATATCTCACATGTGTAGGGTATTAGTTAGTGCGTGGCCCATGCTAGTGCCATCGTCCGCCCCTTGCCCAGTTAGCACTGATCTAATTTCCAGCAACAAAGAACTCGCATTGTTATCAATATCAAATGAGCGCAGAATAAATAGAATATTAATAAATAATAATTCTTTATATATGTATGCCTGCCACATATGCCACATGATCAATTTTCTGCTGAGAAAAGTTGCGAGTGGAATGCTTTCAATAATAAGTGTGACCAGCTGTATTTATAATTATAATACATGCATATGCCAAAAATTCTCCATATGTGTATATGCTGATATTTATGCGTGTGTGTGTGTTTGCTGCAAAAAATTGTATTTAAAAAAATGTGACCTGCTGTCGTTCTTATGTGTATAATAACAAACTGAATGTGTTATCTATGCACAAGTATGTGTGTGTGTGTGTGTGTAGCTTCGTGATTGAAAATAGTTATTAGCTAACAAATGAAGCACGTGGACCAATAAAACAAACAAAACGATGACATAAATTGGCTGAAAGGAATACTTATAGACGAAAGCTGCACACACTTGCTGCCAGACATTATATAGTATAGTAGCTAAATTGCGTAACGTAAAATACCAGACTAATGATGAATGAATGAACGAGGGTAGATTGAGAAGTGAATGAACTTCAAATAAAGCTAAAAGTTAAATGAGGTAATAAATGTCTTAATATTTAAAATATATTAATATTTAATTTTAATTCTCTTTTATTTATTGATATCACAATACTGTGTGGGAATAGTTCCTATAAACATAAGTTTTGATAGTATTTGCTTTGCTTAGATATTTTTCTATATATCTAAAATTTATTCAAATTGTATGAATGCAATTTATTTGCCTGCCTCCTTGATCTGTCTCTAAGCCGCACAAAAGTGGCACAAGTCAAGCCAAGTCTAGCCAAGCCCAATGCAATTCATTCCAATTCCAATTCCAATTCCTATCCCTCTCTATTTCTCTCTGTCTCTCACCTCAGCGCAACCTGAGGCCGCGGATCAATTTATGGCGCCGACGTGCCGCGTGTGCCTTTAAGTGGCCCCATCCTATGCTCTAAATTCAGCTGCAAATTCAAATTCAAATTGACACAGAGAAAGAGAGGAGAGAGATAGCGAAGGAAAGAGAGAGACTTGCACTAAGTGCAGGAAGAAAGCATTTATTTTATGATTTGCCTCGTCTCTATTATATTTATGTATTTCCAGAACTATTTTACAAAGGCATTTTAAGCTCTTGGCGAGTGGCTAATCTGAAGGCCCACTTGGCTGCCATTTCGCTATTTATTCACATAGTATATAGATAGATATATATATGTAGATTTATATGTATGTATGTGTATATAATCCAACTCAATCCGAAAGCGATCAAATCTGATGTCATTCGATCGGCTTATAAATGCGTCATGCCTCACCAAATATTTCCCCCAATTAAATTACGTTGATTTTGCAGTAGCCTAAAAAAAGAATCGAACTTTTGCAATCGGCTATAATTGACTGTATGATACTCGCTCGATGAGGCACAATGGGCATACTGTAAGTCTGCCTAAAGCTTAAAATTCCATTTGATACAAAATGTTTTATAAAATTAAAATACCCTCGATCTGTAGGGTATACGAAAATGCAGTGAACAAGTGAATGAACTTGTTTGAAATTACCCCAACAGTTTATAGAGGGGCTGGGCTGGCAATGTATAAAGATACCCACAAAAAAATAAAAATAAAATAAAAGAAATTAAGGAATGCGCTGATAAGTCAGCATAAGAAACGAATCGGAGCTGAGCAGAGTGAGAAATCAAAGTCAAGAACACTTGAAACGTCAATTCCGATGCTAATTTCGTTTCTCTTGAATAATGTGCCGGTTGTAATGCCATCTCGCTCCCTCTCCCTCTCACTCAGTCTCACTTTATCTTCGATATCGTTTATTTACATTTGTTTTCCGCTTTTCCGATTTGTGCTTTTGTTTGTCATTTCGTCTCTCGCTGCATTTCCGTTGAAATTTGTTTTTGGTATTTTAGGCGGGCAAATGACCTTTGAATGAAATCGTTTTTATTTCAGTGAGACTTGTAGTATAATATAAAGGCACAATATCACTTATTAATAGTGTGATTTTATATATGTATGTATGTTTGTGTGTATGCGTAATATAGAGTAGTTGTAGAACAATCACAGCAAAATTAATGAAATTTAAACGTGATATTCTATGCTCAGATAACTAGCAGTTATCTAGATAGTCTACAAACCTTAATAGTCTTCTTTTTTATTCTTCACTAACATTTGTCACAGATCGTGCTTCAAGGCAAGCAAATTTCATTAAATTTCCACACGCTCTCGACAAGTTTTTTTTTTTTTTAGTTTTCGTCTATTTTGTTCGCTCATCCACTATCATATAACTATATATACATATGTATGTATATATGTATGTGAGTGTGTTTGTGTTCGTACTGTATGACAAACACATTTGCAAATATCACAATGTTTAGCAAGAAGTCGCTAAAAAGTTTCAACCCACTCTGTGAGCCGAGTTGTGTTGAGCTCTTCTTCTTCTTTAGTTGGCCAATTCTTTTCTTCTCTACTTTGACAATGGCACACTAATTTTCTTTTATTTAGTTGTAGATTTTTCAAACGTTCGTCAGAATTACTTGAACGCTTTGTCACCTTCTTGCACCAGCAGCTCTGCGCCCCACTCTCTCTCTCTCTCTCTCTCTCTCTCTCTCGCGTGCTCGCTCTAATTTCATTTCGTAAATTTTGTTTTTTTGCAGATGAGTAGAAAGAGGGGGAGCAAATTCCTTGTCACGCAGTCACACCACCAACTCTTGCTCCCGCTCTGTCTCTGTCTTACTCTTGCTCGAAGTGCGTTATATGTATTTGCATAGCCTGTCAGGGAGGGGGAGAAGGAGTTGGTGTGAGAGAGCAGTCTTCCTGTCACGCTCTTGCACCATCTACTCTGCCTGGCTCTCACTCTGAATACTTTTTATGCATTAGTAACTCAGAAACGAGGTGGAGAAGAAGCTGAGAAAGGTTAATCTCCTTGTCCCACTCTTGCACCAGCAAATCTCTGTCCCTGTCTCTGTCTCACTCTAGTTCTAATTTCTTTTTATACATTTGTATCACAGAGGATGAGGAGGAATTGGATGAGGAGAAGGAGCCCCAGGTTCTGACCCCTGGCACACAGAGTGCTCAATTCGCGGAGCGCTTCGATCGTTGGCTGCAAAATCTGCGCCAGCAGCAGCTTCGACTGTTCAGCAGCTGCACTAGTAGAGTAGGCCATATCGAGAACGATACAGAAACAGACACAGAAACAGACAACACAAAGGCAATTGAGACAATCGTCCAACCTGAACCCAAACTCGATTCCCCACAGCCAGAGCCAGAGCCAGAGCCAGACACAGCTATTGATGTAAGCAAGCCAATATAACTATTTCTCGAACTCTCACGTCGAACTTTATATACATGCAATATAAGGATTTTCAAATTAATTGAAAACGCAATTGGTTTCGGTTTACCGAAAGTCAAATACTCTTGCAGTTATGCAGCAGTTCACAGCAAATACGAACAGTGAGGAGAAGAGTAGAGAAAAGAAATAGAAAGTAAAGATGAGAAGAGAGAGTTATATTAAAATGCACTCATGCAGTATATGAACGATGTCTTCTACTACATACATATGTATGTGCTACAAATGACATTCGACCAGTAAATTTTATTTTGGAAGGGTATGCAAAGAGCACTTGCGGCACTCAAGCTCGTTTACTATGCGCCAGGGCTGTTTATTGCTGCACTTGTTGAGGTAGGGGCGCAGACCAAGTGCGTACTTATGTATGTAAGTCTCTCGCATGGTGGTCACGATGTGGCGGCATCTCAATTGTAGCCTAAACGAAACTGAAGGTTTTTAATTGCGCCTAATTGAGCGTGTATTGGTGTGTGCGTGTGTCTGTGTGTATGTGTGAACTACTTAGATTACATGCTTAATGACTGCATTGGTATTGCTTGCACGGTAATATTGGAGATGGAGACGAACAGATAGCGTTGTTATCGATATCTAATTGATCTGATTACATGGTTAATGAACAGACCACTACATTGTGACCTAACTATAGAAGAAGCATTCTTATCGATATAAATATTTATTAGATTACAAACTGAATAAAAATACTATCATTAAATAAATATCAAATTATATATATAAATACATTTGTTACCGATATGTAACTTAACTATCTGTTTTTGTGTAATTTATTTCAGGTGGTGCGTTCGAGGGCGTCATCGATGACAACGTCTCACCATTCGGCTACATGAAGGGTGAGGGCATCGACGCTGGATACGGAGAGCATGAGTGGATATGCAACAAGGATAAGCCGCGTACTGATACCATCTTCAACGGGCTGGGACCGGTCGATGGCAAAATCTCTGGCTCAAGTAAGTACTCCAGATAGGATCGCAAATTTAATGATTACTTTAACCTTGGATTTCTTTCTGTACTTTCAGCTGCCAAGCAGGAGCTCATCAAATCAAAACTGCCCAACTCTGTGCTTAGCAAAATCTGGAAATTGTCGGATATTGATTGCGATGGCTTTTTGGATAGCGATGAATTTGCGCTAGCATTGCACTTAATCAATGTCAAGCTCGACGGCTGCGAGCTGCCGACTTCATTGCCCGAGCATTTGGTCCCACCATCCAAGCGTTTCGCTTAATGCCGAAAGCATCCACGAACCCAATGAGGAATATTCGCACACACGAAATAGGTTGCCTTCACAGAAGGTTGGCAAAATATTTATGCTGCACTCGTGTTTGTTATACGTTTTTCGTTTCGCAGAAATTCTTTTTTATATGTACTTTTTTTGTCGTTATAAAAAACTGTAAGTTAAAAACAAAATATCAGAAAAAACAAACACAACCACAACTATTTTTGGATAACAAATCAATTTTAAATTGTAAAGCGAGAAGGAACTACAAATATATATAAAAACTAGCTAGTGGAATTGTAAAACAACAAGTAATAATAATGATACAGTTCTGTATAATAAGTGCTGCCTATAACTAAAAAACGTCAAATGTTGATTTAAGAGTAAAGTACATAATAATAATGATAATAAACACTTGTTCAATGATAATGAGAAGGCATGAAGTTAGTGAAAGTACTACTACTTTTGATACACATATTTTATATATATTTATATATACATATACATAGATATATACGAGTACATATTGAATTCGAACTAAAGTAATATATTTATTTGCAATATCATGATTAATTTAACCCAAATGCAATGGAAATTGTGCAATTGAATGCCTTCGCCACATATTTAGTGAATTCTTGTAAAATGAAAATTATATTAAAAACATTTGTAAATTACGAATAAAATTTATTTGAAAATAAATTTATTAAAAAAAGACGTTATTCCTTATGCGTTGTACGGGCACACTGCATTGCTTACCAAGTGGGCAGCCTTCAATACCCGATATTCGATAGCTAGAACCGATGATTTAATCTAGCATACTAACCGACCGGCTTTTACTTGTTAGTCAAAAGTAATTTTGCTCATTTGCTTTGTCGTCTCTCCCATTTAATTATTTAATAAAAATGGCCACCTATGAAGAAGTGAAAGATATTCCCAATCAGCCACATAAGTATTTATTCGATGTACGTAATAAATCCGAGCTAGAAGAAACTGGTGTACTTCCAGCTAGCATTAACATTCCGCGTAAGTAATTAAGCTACAAAGATTAACTAGCCGAAATATTATTGGTGAGTCATGCTGTGCGTGCATGTTTTAGTGCCCGAGCTAGAGAAGGCCTTCAATATGCCCGATGAGGATTTCAAGAAGTTTTATGGCCGTGAAAAGCCGTCCGTCGATGCCGAAATGATCTTCTCCTGCAAAGCTGGTGGCAGAGCAGCTCGTGCTGCTGTTTTAGTCAAAACTCTGGGATTTGCTAAGTAAGCATAATACACATTCAATAGTGCAGCATGTATTTTCATTTGCGCATATATATTTGCAGCGCTAAGGCCTATCCTGGCTCATGGACTGAATGGGAGCAAAAACAGGGTAAATAAATTGTAATGAAGACCCAAAGTAGACGTGAGCTTAAAAAGAATAAATTGTTTGTAAAATTTAATTCAAATAAGCGTATTGTTCTTTAATACCCTGTACGCGGGGCTTTTTGGTATTTGGTAAAAGATTTACGACTGACAACATGAGACGAAGCGAAGGTCGCGCTTTGGCTTGCCCAAGATGTTGACGGTTAATCGATAACTTTTGTATTGAAGCTAAATCGATTATTCAATGTATCGACTTTCAAATATTTGAGCAGATGAAAAACGGATGTTTTTCTTATTATCATGTAAGTAGACAAGCTTTTAGCCTGAAGTTTAAACCTTGACTTCCAGCAGTTCGCCCCAGCTGCGTCCGATTTTCAGCTTCACTCGGAGCGGCACATTTAGTTTAACGCAGTTTTCCATTGTTAGACTTAAAACTTTTGCCACTTTCTTAGCCTTGTCCGTGGGCACCTCAAAGATCAGCTCATCATGCAGATGTAAGACCAGATGAACGGCATTTTTGGTCAAGCCCAGCTTTTCACGATATCGTCCAAGATTCTTCTCCATGCGCAGAATGGCGCTCTTGGCTATATCAGCTGCAGAGCCCTGAATAGTCGAATTGATGGCCTGACGCTCTGCTTGAGCTGCAAAAAAGAAATGGTTTTTAGAGAGCGATTCACTTGGGACTATATGCTGCATATACATACTCTTCAGTTGCATCTCGCCGCTGTTGATGTGATCTAGATAACGTCTTCTGCCCGTGATGGTCTCCACGTAGCCATTGTTCCGTGCAAATTTGACGACTTTCATGGTATAAGCTCTGCCAAATACAGATATAAGAATCTATAATAAGGAGTATGATAATGCACTTACTTGATGCCCGGGTAGGCCAGGTGAAACTGCTCCGTTATCATTTGCGCCTCCTGCTCGGTACACTTCAATGCCTCCGAGAGGCTGCGCATGCCCATGCCATAGACGATGCCGTAGCAGATTTGCTTGGTGCCATTGCGCAGCTGTTCGGACACATTCGATTCGTCTATTTTGTTCCAGTGTGCTGCAATGGCTGTGAAGAGATCTTGGCTGGAGTTCATCACCTGCAGCAGTGCTTTGTCCTGAGAGAGATGCGCCAGGATGCGCATCTCCAGCTGACAGAAGTCGGCAGAGATCAGGCAGCGCTTTTCATCCATGGGCGCAAAGGCGCTGCGACACGAGATCTTCAGCTGCTCCTTGCCCAGCTCGATATGAAAGTCTTTGGCCACATTTTGCAGGTTCGGCTCCGACATGGAGATGCGTCCAGTGGCCGTGTAGGTAATGCTCTGACCATGTATGCGGTTCGCCTGACACCACTGGAGCAGTGGCTGCATGCTCTTTGAGAGCAGCATGCTCAGCTTACGATAATTCAGTATTAGCTGAGATATGGGCGAATCGATCTTCTCCAGAATCTGGCGTGAGGTGCTCACGCGTCCATTGGCCTTACGATGCAGTCCCAGAACTTTGGCCACAGCCTGCGTGGAGCCTAAATTGAAGCGAGAGCCATGCAGCTCAAAGATCTTGGACTCCAGCCTCTTCATGGTCGCCACCATTTGTTGGAAGAGACGCTGCAAGCTCTGCTCCTTGGCTGGAAATCCAATGCACTCCATGTGGCACAGCGACATCTGTATGGGCATCTCCAGCTCTGCAGAGAGGAATCTGCTATTAAACAAAGTTATAGTAAAGGGTATATAATTTGGCCTACCTCTGAAGAACTTGAGCAGCTGCCCAGTGCCGATCCTCTCCAGATTCTCCAGCTGTCCGTTGAGTATGTGCACTGTGACACAAGCCTCAATGGATGCGCGCACCTTGGCGAGGATGGCGCTGCTGGCGTCCAGACCAAAGCTGCTATAGCCACGCCCACTGCCACAAAGATTTGCCAACGCCCCGCACTCCGGTGCGAACTGCTGGCACTGTAATGGAAACGTTGCAATTGGTTAGTTCTAAGCACTGGAGCACTCACTTTGTTAGCTGCTTACCATGTTGTGAAAGCTCAGGGTCTTGTCTGGCTGCAGCAGCCAGTTGGCCACCTTTGGATCCTCGAGTAACACCTGAATATCCTGAAGCTGGGGCACAGCCTGACGCAGCACCTTCAGCTGCTCCTTGGCGTCGTGTGTGAGTAGTGTCAAGTCCTGTCGGCTCAGCAGCTGGCACAAATACTGCACCTTCAGTTCGCTGCTAACCTGCTGCTGCTGCTCCTCTTCATCCTCCTCGGGCTGCATGTTCATGTAGTAGACCACATTGTCGTTTAAGCAAAAGGCAATCCCTGCTAGATATGAGCTGTCGTCCACTTGGAACTGTATGCTCATGCCCGCAGCTGCCTCACGCTGTGCCGCAGCTGCCATCTGGTTGATCAGCAGATTGCCTCCAATCAGTGGCTTCCGCTTGCCCGTTTGCGGCTGCAGGCCAATGCTGAAGCCGCAGCGCTTCGCCTGGAGCAGCTCTTGGAAGGCCATCTGGAAGAGTTGTCTGTTGCCGCATATGTCAACTATGTCAATGCTGCTGAAGCTGGACGCATTCTCCTCCGTCTTGGAGCAGCTGAGTATATGAGAGGCATTCAGCTGCAATGGATGCTTTATCAGCGAGCTCTCCAGCGACAGATTGGACAGCTCTATGGAGGAGGAGGCGGCAGTCGATGTGGATTGCTGTTCACTGGAAGAGCCCGAATTCACCGTGGATTGCTGTTCCAGCTGAGTTTCTTCTCTGGAGGAGGCGACACTCAGAGCTCCTCTGGCTGTCTCTGGCTTTGGAGTTCTTCTGCGCTGCGAGCGCAACAACTGACTCGAGATCAGTGTGCGGCAGCTGCCTGGAGTTCCAGGCTTTGGCTGCGAGCTGGGTATCTCATCGGCATCCGCTTGGGCTTTGCTTTCCGCTGCTGTCAGCGCAGCCGTCAGTCCCGTGTTGAGCATGAAGGAGTCATCGTTAGCGAAGAGCTCCTGCTCCTGCTCCTTATTTGGCAGTTGCTCCACAGTTGTAGCTTGCTGCGTGCCCTGATGATTACGTGGACTTCGTCGTGGCAGCTGTTTAACCATCGACTCCTTGCCGCTATTGCACTTGCTCTCCGTCAGTCTTGTTGGCGTCTTGAAGTCCTTGTTGGGCATATTTTCCTTCTGTCTGCTTATCGCTGGCGCTAGTCCAAACGTTGTCTTTGGTGGCGCATCAGTAGCAGTCAAGCCTTTACTCATATTTTCCATCTCAGCGCGCTTCTTGTTTATCTTCATCATGGCTACGCGTCGCCGTTCCTCAATCTCCTTTTGCAGCAGCTCCTTGCGGCTAGCGACGCTTGTACTTGGCTTCTCGTCCTCGCAGAGTTTGATTGAACTGCGTTGATTGTGCTCCTGAAAAGGCTTTACTGGCGTAGCCACCGTTGCCTGAGTTGGCTTAACTTCTACAGCAACTGTTGCTCCCAGTGCCTTGACATTCATTACATTGGCTGTTTTTGAGCTCAACTCTTGGGCTTTAGTTTCTACATTGCTTTCATCTTTTGCTTTTCCAGCTACAATTGCTGGACTCACTTCTCTTACTATGGGTTCTCCAGCCTTTCCAGACTTCATGTCGCTTTTGCTACTTGTCGGTTTCATTGACTGATGCACTTCCTCTTCCAGTCTAGCTACCTTTCTTGCTGTGGGCCTCTCAGCGCTGTCAGGAGTCTTGCGCTTCCTTAGCGAGCTCAACTCAGCGCCCATTGGTTGCGCCTCCTCTAGAGACATGTGCAGTTGCTCAATTTCCTTGGCTGACTGCGTCCATTGAATGCTGCCTACTCCAATCTCGTGCTGCACAAATTGACGCGCTTGCTCAATGAGCAGCTTGGCCGCCTCGGCCACAGTCATCCCGGCTTTGCCCGTGATGTAAAAGTTTCTGGCCTTATTGCGCTGAGCGGCCTGCAGCTCATCCTCATTCTCGAGCTGCTTGGCCGAATCGAAGCTCAGCGAGTCGAATAGCAGCTGCTCCAGAGCCAGCACATTGGCGGATGCCAACTCCACCAAGCTAGTGATGCCTGCATCGTGCAGAGCGCGTGCTCGCTTGTGGCTCAGATCGGGCAGACGCATCAGATCAATCAAATCGCGATGTATGCCGAAGTAGAGTCGATCCTTGAACTGGGACACTACTAGCGATAAAGTGGACCACTGCAGAGAGTTGCAGAAGGCGCTCACAATGCCGGCGAAGGTGGAGGCCATCTGCTGCAGACTCTGCAGCATGCCGCGCTGGCACTTGAACTTGTGGGCGACCACATTGATGGGCGTCTCATTGACCAGCTCCTGCAGTGCCAGAGCCGTATAGAAGCTGTGAAATGAAATATTCGAATGAATGAATGTCGTCGGGTTAGCGTTCCGCTTACCGTTTGTGGATCTGCATTAGCTTGTAGTCCAGCTTGGCTTGACCACGCATGGCACGCACGAGGAAGGCCTCCTTGACGCCGACCAGTTCGCCCACCTTCTTCATGGCGGGACTCAGTTTCTCCCACATGTCCAGGTAGAGCAGCCAGTCCACATCCTGCAGCTGATAGCACACCGAATAGGGCGTCACCAGGTAGACAGCATGCAGTTCCGATTCCAGGACAAAGCAACGTCGCGACTTCTGCAGCTCGGCAAAGAGCATTAGGCCATCCGTTGGCGGCATCGATGAGGCCAAACAGGCAGCGCCCAGCCGTGTGGCCACATAGTTCTGCATATTCGTTTCCTCATCCGTCTGCAGGCGTATGAACTCGTATTCGAGCAGAAAATCTAAAGCGTCACATATGAAATGTGTCTCATCTTCATCCTGCTCCTGGTGCTCTTTGACTACTCCAGCAATCTTTCTTTGCGCACTAAGCAATGTGCAATTGAAAAACCTATCAATATCCTCCTTGGTGCTGGCCACCCCAGATGAAATCACCTCCAAGAGCGCGCGTTTTAGATGAGTCTGTAATATATAAAATATTTGAAATCTCCGATTCATGCTGAATGATTTGCTACTCACGCTGCCATCCAGATCCAAGCACGAGCTGATGGGCTTCAGCTGTGCTGTGACTAGTTCCCGGCCGATGCGTGCATTGCTGTCGCTGCAGATGAGTATGGATTCGCCCAGGGTGTCCTTGCCGGTGCGGCCAGCGCGTCCAATCATCTGCCTGTAGGTCAGCGAGCTCATTTGTTTGCCGCCGAACAGGGGAGAACGGATGAGCACACGTCGCGCGGGCAAATTTACGCCTGAGCTCAACGTGCTGGTGGCCACAATAATCTTCAGGGCACCCGCCTTAAAGCTGGCCTCCACGATGTCGCGCTCCTCCGTGGTCAAGCCGGCATGATGAAAGGCACAGGCGTAGCTGATGGCCTTTGACATGACCGAATCGAGACCTGTGAATGGAGATGATGATATGATGAGTATATATTCCAATCAATATATAAGGGCATCTACCTGTGGGTATGTCGCGCAGCTGCTGCTTGACTTCGTCTATGGCCTGCTGGTTGAGCTGGGCGCGCAGCCGTTTGCCCAGATTGCTCTCGGATTTGATGAGCGTGTGCATAGCTGTGGCCAGCTGCACGGCCAGGTTCTCGCACCAGTCCTTGGACGGGCAGAAGACCACAACGGAACAGCCTTCCAGCAGCGTTTCGATGCACAGCTGCGCCACATGATCCCCGTCGTTGGTCAGTGCCGGCACATCCGCATTGTGACTCAAGTCCCGCAGGAGCTGCAATCGATTGTCATAGATCTTGCTGCCCACCTTGATCATCTCCTTCAGCGCCACTGGGCGAAAGTCTGTGATGTAGAGCTCGGCATTGAGCCACTGCTGCAGCAGCTGCACATTGGCCAAGGTGGCGGACATGGTGATCACCTGGATGTGCAGCGCCTGCTTGCGGCACATGTACAGAATCTTGGCGAGCAGCAGCTCCAGAATATAGCCACGGCCTGCATCCGAGATGAGATGCACCTCGTCCACAACTACAGTGCCCAGATCTTCAAGCTTGCGCTGCTCCAGCAGCTTGTTCACAATCGAGTTGGCCTTCTCGATGGTGCAGATAGCTACGTTAATGCTCTCGAAGCCCCCAGGTGGACTGTAGCCGCCAAAGAAGCCCTCCACGCGATAGCCAGCCGGCGTCAGCAGATCCTGCAGGTAGAACATCTTCTCGCGTACTACCGAAATGAAGGGCAGGATCACCAGCACCTTTTTGCCGCGCTCGAGCACTGCCTTCAGGAGCAGAATCTCACTGACCAGTGTCTTGCCAGCCGACGTGGGTGCGGAATAGACCAGATTGCAGTGCTCGAAGAGCACCTTCGGCTTGCTGAGGCATTCCACCTGCCAGTCAAACATTTCTCTGACGCCCTTTTTCTTATATTCCGCCAGCACACTATGTGGCAAGTTCCAGGCGGAGATCTGCTTGAGCGCCTTGATGTCCACAGGCTCTGGGTGTGGCTGTGGTTTGGGTGACTCCTTAATCATAGGACAACTGGGTGAGAGTTGCAGTTGGTTGGGTGACATGCTGCTCAGGTTTTGGGTCAATCTTTGTGTGTAGCCAATATTCTGCTTGGCCAGCTCGCAACGGCTGCGAATGAGATCCTGTTGCAGTTGCTGTGCTGCGTGCGCATCCTTGACTGGTGCCAGAAAGCTGCTCTCATCCAAATTTGCCAATTCATTCAGGGGCGAATTCCCTCTGCTCTTCCTTTGCTCAGCTTCTGGATGCGGCTCCGGCTCAGTCTCCGTACCAAAGACATCTTCCGTGCAAATTTGGGCCTCGAAAATGGAGGTGGTACTTAGATGTTCAAAGCTGCCTTCGAGCGCATCCAAGTCCGCCTGAATTTGGGATACACGCATTAACGATTCATCGTTAAGCAGTTCCTCTCTATTGCTCTTCTCCTGGCTTTTGTCATACGAAAAGTTGTCCTTGAAGAATTGAGAATATCTTTCACAGCTGCCTTTTGTTGCCGCTGTTGTTTGTCCCAGCTTTGAGTCTGATTTACTGCGTCGAAATTGCTGGCGCTGGGATACATTGGATCTATTTGACTTCGATTGCGTGTAAATGCGCTGAGATTTAAATTTTAATTTCGGCGGCGATTCCTGTATGACTTCCAAAGCATTTGCTTCGTGCTTGTTGTTGTGAGTGCTCCTATCGCTGCTGGGTGCCTTTAAATCGTTGTCCAATTTCATAAACGTACTGTCACCAAACTCGAATGATTGTGAAAATGCCATAATAATTTAATATTCTATTATAATACAATTAAAATTAAAATAAAAAACAAACAAGACTAAAAATAAACAAAAACAAAAAATTGCCGCTAAGCTCCAAACGCGGACTGCCAACTTGATTCTTAGTTGACCATAATTGGTGCATTATGAGAGATATTTTTATCGGTATTCGAATTGCCAATACGTTAAATATCTATCGATAGGATACAAGGTAAATGAAGTTAAGCAATTGAGATCAGAAGGGTGTTTTATATACAGGAATATTTTTTCTGTTCTGCTATCTATTGTTAAATATTCGTTAAAAAATTAGTGCTAGTTATAGAAATAAATACTGCCGGCGATCATTTCAATACGCACATCGCTATCGCGTATATCGGTATATTGAAGTTTCGATGTCTGCGCACACCACTAAAATACACAAGATTGTTTAAAAGCGTGAATATATAAATAAAATAAATATAATCAAATAAAAAAGGTTGCCTCGTCCATGCAACATGGATGATTTCAAGGTGCCAATTTTACCACCCGTCCCATCAACGAAAAGCGAAGCTGTTGTCGAGGAGCCAGTGACAGAAGTAGCTAAAGCCAAGCCACCCACTGGGTGCCCTTACAAAGTGCCCAAGTGGTCTCAGCCGCCAAATGATGGGCAGGATTACAGATTCGAGGTGCTGAAATCGGGTCAAATCATTGATGAAGTCAAGCACCTGCAGCAACAGGCCAACTGGACGTTTGGCCGTCTGCCCGACAACGATGTAGCCATGGCACATCCAACGATTTCGCGGTATCACGCCGTGCTTCAATACAAACCAAAGGCAAGTGACGAAGAGGAAGGAGAAGCAGCTCAGCCTGAGGGCTGGTATATCTACGATTTGGGAAGTACACATGGCACATTCCTCAACAAACAGCGGTTGCCGCCACGCGTCTTTATACGCATTCGTGTGGGCCACATGCTGAAGATGGGCAGCAGCACGCGGGTCTACATATTGCAGGGTCCCGGTGAGGATGAAGAGCCTGAGTCGGAACTAACGGTGACGGAGCTACGAGAACAGCGCGACCAACAAGTGGCCGCAGCAATAGCTGAGAAGGAGCGCAAAATAATGGAGGCTGAGGAGCGGGAACGTAACGAAGGCGCCAGCTGGGGCATGGGCGAGGATGCCGATGAGGAAACAGATCTCACACACAATCCATATGCGAGCACGAACAACGAGGAGCTCTTCTTCGATGATCCCAAGCGCACATTACGAGGTTTCTTTGAGCGCGAAGGCCTCACTCTGGAATACAAATGCGATGAGCTGGCCCAGGGCTCGTTCGTGTGCCGTGTGGAGCTCCCCATCGATGACTCCAATGGTCGTGCCATAGTTGTGGAGGTCACGCACAAGGGTCGCAAGAAGGACTGTGTGGTGCAGTGCGCTCTGGAGGCATGTCGCACGCTCGATCGTCATGGCGTGCTGCGCCAGGCCAATCAGGAGTCGCAGAAACGAAAGCAGCAAAAGGTCAAAGACGATTCGGATGACGAGGACGAGTTCTGGGACCGCACAGGCGATGTGGCGCGAAAGAAACAACGGCTGGCAAACGCAAGCGCCAGTGTGACGCTCACCTACGATGATTTGGTAGGGAAAACATTTAGAAATATCATTTCAAAATATTTAAAGTAGCTCTTGACCTTTACCCTTTGCAGCTGAAGCAACAGAGCGATCTTGATGCAGAGTTGGCCAAGGTGGAGCTGGAGATTGGCGCCTATCAACAGAACGAGAAGCGCCTAAAGGCGCAGGCCGTGCAGCAGCAAAGCGCCAGCGATGACCTCGACAATTTCATGGATACACTCAATGAAAATGTCACACAGCTGGACAAAACTGAAATCAAAAAGCTGAGAGTGAGTTGGGAAACAGTTTGTAGTGAATGAAATATTGATATTAATAGAACACCTTTTTCATTTCCAGCTGGAACAGCAGCGCATCAAAAGTGAGCAACAGAAGCTGCAGCGGCTCATTAGGATTGCAAAACCAACGGCTTTGCCCTTTGCCACGCCCACTGACAAAGAGCAGAAACTGGAAAGCAGTGTGGCCAAAAGGCAATTGCCCATGATAGGCAAACGAAATCAATTTAGTAAATTTAAGATAGTCAAAGCGCAGCCGAGTACTTGCAACAAGGTGAAAGTTAATGCATTTGCTGATGAAGAGGAAGAGGAAGAGGAAGAGGAGGAGGATGAAGTGGAAGAGACGAATATGAAGCAGCATCAAGATAAGGAGAAGGCAACACAGCAGAAGGACGATCAGGAAAAGCGGGATAAGCAGGAGCAGCCACTGCAGTTGGATAGGCAGGAGCAGGAGGAGGAGAAAACTCAGCAGCAGGAGCAGAAGTCTGAGCAGCAGGAGGAGCGGAAGCCTGAACAGCAGGACGAGCCGAAGCCTGACCAGCAGGAGGAGAAGAAGCTTGACCAGCAGACGCAACAGATGAATCAAAAGAAAACTATAGAAACTAAATCGGAAGTCAACAGCGAATGTGATGAAACAGCAGCAAAAACAAAAGTCGATGCAGAAGTCTCAACAGCATCAATAGAAACAGCCAGCGATGCTGCTGAGGGAGAGAGAAAACGTCGTCAACGTCAGCGACAGCGAAACAACAATAGCAACAACAACAAGCAGCGAATGGATGTGGACATGGATGCAAATGAGCTGGCGGAACACGAAGATAGCGAGAAGTATGCCAAGTGGATCCCGCCAACGAATCAAAGCGGCGATGGCTTCACCCATCTCAATGACAAATTTGGCTATTAAGCTGCAATGTGAACTATCAAAAAACAACAATATATATATATATATATATATATATATATATATATATATATATATATAAACAATATTTTGCTTAATATTTAGTTACGCTAGAAATTGTTAATTTACTATTTTATATTTTTAATGAATTAAACATTTTTTGTCCGACTTTAGATAGTTAATTAAGTGTTTAAACAAATGAGTTTTAGTTTATTTTTCATTGGAAATGTGTAGAGAGAAGGTGATGAGATACCTATTATAAATGAGCTAGCTGGGTATATTGCAAAGGCAAAGGTAGACAGGGCAACTTTCATGATTTATACATATATAAGCCTGATCAGGATGTGGGCCACTTTTCCTGTGAATACGGCACTAGGTCCCTTCTAAAGAAATATTTCTATTGTGACTTTTATTATTTAAAATATAATTAATATTTGTCTTATATTATTATATCTTTAATCTAGTTATCAAAATGAATCCTCTTTTTGCTGAGCTTTTTTTGTAACGCATTTCAAGCAATGTCAATTGGAATTTCCCCTGCTGAGCCTGCTGAGCTTTTCAACACATGCCACGCATTCCAATTGGCATTTCCCCAATTGATAAGCCGCACTGGAAGTGCGATATCAGTGTGTATTCCAATGCCTGCTGCCCCTGCCACAATTCCAGTGGAAAGCTCGGCTGGCGGGGCAATGGGCAAATGAACTCATTTACAAATTCCTGCGCACATATGTATAGAGAATGAACGCGAATATTTGAGCTTGATTGCCGCTGTTAAGGCTCCAGCACTTGAACTTCCAATTCAGTTATAATTTTGCTACTCTTTTCGTCGGAACACGGTACGGCGGAACGTTTCAGCGTGCGACGAGACCTTTTTGTTGCGTTCCATAGAACAAAAAAAAAAAAAAAACATTAATTTGTTGTTGTTCATTTAATCACATAATTTAATTGCGTTAAGTGTAAACAATTAAATTGAACTGTGTTTATTGTGCAATAGAAACAGAAAAGTTGTTTTAATGCCTGCGTCACGTGCTTTCCACAGAGCCGGAGCACATGTCTGGGTTACATTTTAAGACGCGTAACAGTCCGTCTCAGAAGACGTCCCTGCGTTGGGGCGACTGCTGCCCAGGTGCACGCTGTGAAGACTTTCTCGCGTCTCCTATTTATTGATCAACTATTTTTTAAATCGTTAAGCGCTGTCGTTCGTTCCGTCTGTGATCCGTATAAACTAGCAAGAAGTAGCGAAAAAACTTTAAGTTAAACTTTTGTTTAGGAAATGTTGCATAAGTCAAGGCGCATTTGATTGGCGCGCGCATTTGCCGTCGTTAAAATCAGCCAAAGACGCGCGGGGCACTCACTCGCCATACACATAACTTAACGCCTCTGCTTTGAACTTGGCACACGCACATACACACACACACACACACACATACGTACACTGAAAGGTTTTACCACAGCAAAGGTGAGTTCAATTGCCCGCAAATATAAATGCATTGGAACATGCGCAGTGATTGCGACCTACTCTCATTTGCCGTCCCTCTCACTCTTACATTTACTCTGTGTGTGCCTTCCATTTGGAAGCCATGTTGTTGTTGTTATTGCTTAATTGCCGTTTGTTTTGTGAATGAAGCTTTGCTTAACTTTTTATCAGAAACAGAACGAATAGAAAATGGGAAGATTGTTTATGTAAAAGCACATGCAAGAAGCAATAAGCAAGTAGTCTAAAAATAATATGCATATAATTGTTAATTATTATATATATATATATATATTTTATTTATAATTATTTACTTATTTATTACTTGCCATGAGTATATACCTATAGAGTATTAGCTAGTCCATGCAATCGATTGACTTGACTCTTTTAGATCTACGCTCACTTAGAGATATAAATATTTATCCAATTGACCAATTGCAACTAATTGGCACCTGCCATTTCGCACTATTAAATGCGTGACTAGCTAAATGCCGTTCCCTTGCAACGCGTTCCTTTAATATTGCGCGTACTGCGCCATTGCGTTAGTTAATTGGACGCTATTAGCAAGGACAGTGGTTGCTGAATCAAAGGCCATTACAGAATGCCAGGATAGCGCGAAGGGGCCGAGGTTTATCCTTGTGCAAAGGTCAGGCGCGGGAGGTTGTCCCTGACCTTGTCTAGTGGTGTTCTGTGCAGCGGTTTCATATTTAATGCTGCGTGTTGCACAGCAAATTAAATTTAAAAAAAAAAAGAAAAGATTAATAATGTAATCTTATCTGTGCTTAGCAAACACACAAAGCTACTTGAAGGTAGCTGCATTTTTAATATGCACGAGTAGTTACATATATACACATACATACATACATACATACATTCAGTCAAGCCTAGCAATCCATTTATGCACAGATTTGTTTCCTGCTCTTCTGACAACTCATAATGCAAGCATGAAGACTTTTATCACTATCCGCACTAATTGTCTCGCTCACTCACACAGATGTGTATAGGCATGCATGCATATACATATATTTATGCACAGTCAATCATATGAAGTCAGCCATTCCTATTTTGCATGGCTCCTCTCTACATTCTTCACTGCTGCCGTTACTCTTCAATATGTGTCTCGCTCACCCCCACACATTATATGTCTAGGCATGCAGACGTATGTATGTATATATTTATGCCCAATCATATTTAGTCAGCCATTGCTATTCTGCATGTCTTTCTACATTCTTCAAAGCCGCCTTCACTCTTCATGAAAGAGTGTTCACACTCTTTGTCCTGCTCACACAGCAGTAATGATCAGTACTCATGCGACCTACTTGAATCGTTCTCACATACATGTTTACACATATGTATATAATATGCAAATTTATTAGAAAGGTTAATATTGAGTCAGTCTTTGATAGATAAGCATCTTAGAATATATGAGAATTATATTACCTCCGCTGGGATATTTGTAAACTCAATATGAATAATATATTATTAACTTTCATTCTCAATTCTCGCCCCTCCATTAGCTGAAAGGTCAAACCCAACGCAAAGTATTAAGTGACAAGAAGGAGGGAATACTCTACTTTTAAGCTCAAGGACAAAACACCTTAACGCAACAGTATGATTAACATAGCAGGCGTGGTGAGCATTGTGCTCTTCTATCTGCTCATCCTGGTCGTTGGCATTTGGGCCGGGCGCAAGAAACAGTCGGGCAATGATTCCGAAGAGGAGGTTATGCTGGCTGGCCGTTCCATTGGCCTTTTCGTTGGCATCTTCACCATGACAGGTGATCTTTAATCTCTAACTATACTTACATATTAGATGTTTTTATAGTTATATTTCTCTGTTTGTATAGCCACTTGGGTGGGCGGCGGCTACATCAATGGCACTGCGGAAGCGATCTATACCTCGGGTTTGGTTTGGTGCCAAGCGCCTTTTGGCTATGCACTCAGTCTGGTGTTTGGTAAGATTATTATATAACAGTATTTTGCTTAGATTATGATTTTCAGCATATCTGGAGAGCTATAAAAGCTAAATATATTATATTTTGTATATATTCCATTCTTAAGGTGGCATCTTCTTCGCTAATCCCATGCGTAAGCAGGGCTACATTACCATGTTGGATCCCTTGCAGGATTCGTTTGGTGAGCGAATGGGAGGCTTGTTGTTTCTGCCCGCTCTATGTGGCGAGGTGTTCTGGGCAGCTGGCATCCTGGCTGCCCTGGGTGCCACACTCTCTGTCATCATAGACATGGATCATAGGACGTCGGTGATATTATCGTCGGGCATCGCCATATTCTATACGCTCTTCGGCGGACTCTACTCGGTGGCCTACACAGATGTCATACAACTGTTCTGCATCTTCATTGGCCTTTGGATGTGCATCCCGTTCGCGTGGACCAACGACCATGTGCGCAGTCTGAGCGATATGGACGTGGACTGGATCGGGCATGTGGAGCCGAAGCAGCGCTGGTTCTATATAGACTATGGCCTGCTGCTCATCTTTGGCGGCATTCCCTGGCAGGTGTACTTCCAACGTGTGCTCTCCAGCAAGACGGCGGGTCGAGCCCAGCTGCTCTCCTATGTGGCAGCCGCTGGCTGCATCCTGATGGCCATTCC